>VZQC01015004.1:7142388-7159475 GCA_009823505.1 Rhizomys pruinosus
GCACTTGATATCATTTGTTTTCTTGATCCTGGCCAGTCTTATCGGAGTGAGATGATATCTTAGAGTGGTCTTAATTTGCATTTCCCTAATTATTAGTGATGTTGAACAGTTTTTAAGATGTTTCTCAGCCATCTCTAATTCCTCCTCTGTGAAGTCTCTATTCAGTTCTTTGCTCCATCTTTTGAGTGATTCATTTGTTGAAACAGATATAATTATATGTATCAATGAAACCATCACTATGGGATAATAAACATTTTCATTGCAAACATGTATTGGTTTGTTTATTTATTTGCCTATTGTTAGGATTTGAGTGTTTCCAATATCTGGTTATCATACATGGTTTTACTCTGAATATCATGTATAAGCAGGTCATGAGAGTTCCAGTTGTTCTGTATCCTTTTCAACATTTGTTAGAGTTGGTCTTTAGAGATTTTAGTTCAGGATTATCAAGCCATGACCCATAGGACAAATTTAGCCTCCCATCTTTGTGTGTGTGTATGTGTGTGTGTGTGTGTGTGTGTGTGTGTGTGTGTGTGTTTGGTTGGTGGTTTGGATGCTAGAGATTGAACCTAAGGTCTTATCTTTGTTTTATGCTTGCTCCACCACTGTATATCACCAGGCCTCCTATTTATTTTTGAAAATAAGTTATACTGGAATATAGGCATGCTCACTAGTTTACACATCCTATGACCACATTTGTATTATAATGGGCAGAATCACAAATGCTGTGGTAGATAGTATCTGGTCTGAAAAGTTCAAAACACTCCAGATCTAACACCAGTCCTTGGCATACACCCAAAAGACTCATCAGACTGTAGAGACACCTGTACATCCATGTTTGTTGCTGCTCTCTTCACAATAGTAAAGAAATGGAAACAACCTAAACGTCCCAGAACTGAAGAATGGATAATGAAAAAGTGGTACATCTACACAATGGAATAGTACTCAGCAATAAGAAAAGATGAAATTATGAAATTCACAGGTAAATGGATGGAACTAGAGAATGCTATTCTTAGTGAAGTAATACAAAGGCAGAAAACCAGGCAATGTATGTTCTTCCTCGTTTGTGGATTGTAACACCAATCCCCTTATGTGAGTATATATCCTGATATAACACCAGGAGCCAAGATATTAGAAATAATGCATGGACACAAAGGAAAAGAAAGAAACCAAAAGAGGGGGACAGTAAGGAACAGATTTTACCAGGGGTTAGGTGGGGACAATGGGGGTGTAAACATACGGGGGTCATGTTGAGAAGTTGTAGAGGTCAAGAGGGGGTAGAGATGATGGGGTGCCAGGGCTGGGGAGGAGAAAAGGGGTGAGAAGGGAAGAAGGAATAGAGATGGTTGAACCTTGGGAGGTTGGGAACCCAGAGTGTAACGTGATGCCCCTGAGACCCCGTAAGAAAGTCCCATACACGGTCTGAACAGGTGCACAAGTAGTGCAACCTGGGGGCTGCGTGGCAGGGAAAGTGCACGAAAGAGGACGCCTCCCTTCGAATGGCTCCTGAGAGCCATCTAAGATATGCTCAAAACAATGCAGGCTATCACCAAAGCTCTGGATTATCTACCAGAGATAGAAAATAAAATCTTTATTTTATTGGAGAGATGGCTCAGTGGTTAAGAATGCTGACTGCTCTTGCAGAGGACCAGGGTTCAATTCCCAGCACCCACAAAGTGGCTAAGAACCATCTTTAAGCCAGGTGTGGTGGTGCACGTGTTTAATCATAGCATTTGGGAGGCAGAGGCAGGTGGATATCTGTGAGGTATAGTCCAGCCTGGTCTACAGAGTGAGTTCCAGGCCAGCTGGGGCTACAGGGAGACCCTGTCTCAAAAACAAAAAGATCCTACTTCTCAGAACAGGACATTCTTCAGAGATATGACTTAGATTAATGGCACAGGAACTGACCTGGAAGCCTTCTACCTGAAGTTAAGTGCTCATAATGCTAGGTAATGTGAACACTACTAAGGGAGAAAACCAATGAATGGTGCAACCCAGCCCTAAAGCCTAACAACCATGATAAGCTAGCTGCCCAATAAACCACTTCTATTGGTCATCGGGGGGGATGATCAACAGCAATGTAATTGGACTTGAAACACTCCCATGAGAGCCCCTGAGAACTCAGCCAAATGCTCATGGCTGGAGAAAACACAAAGCCTAGAAAACAGCCTGTCGGGATTATATCTCCAGACAAATGAAATGTCTAACCATACACTAACTATGGAATCTTATATTTACAGACAAGCATATCATACACCACTCCTCGAAAAAGCCACTCTTTGCAACAGATGGAGGCTACTGCAGAATCCCACAGTAGGTCAGACATGGAACATATCCATCTGAAAGATCCGTATTCCTAGGAGACACATCCACAGTTAACTCTACATGGAATGAGAGGCCGAGAGAAAATGAGAGCACCCGCAGTTCTCAGCAGTGAAGCCTACTTACACAATAGAGTGTGATGCAAGCGGAAGGCCACAGCTAGGCAGGCTTCAGAGAACAGGAGTCTCCAGAGTGTGTATCCCTGGATGAGACCCCTGTATTAAGCTTTGTCTACCCAGGGCTCAGGGATCACGGTGGAAGAGGGGGCAGAAAGATTTCAAGGGCCCGGGCTGGTGTGTGCAGGTAGAGTAGCAGTGGCTGACAGTCAACTGTAAGTTTCTACATGTGAACTTGCAGCAAGGTTGGCTCAGGCACGGGACCCTTGTCAACTGGGACAAGGTCTCAAAGTGGAGCAAGAGCCTTGGGACAGCAGGCCTTCAGGTCCAGGGGAGCCTTGGGAGAGCAGGCCTTCAGGTCCAGGGGAGCCTTGGGACAGCAGGCCTTCAGGTCCAGGGGATCCTTGGGACAGCAGGCCTTCGGGTCCAGGGGAGCCTTGGGAGAGCAGGCCTTCAGGTCCAGGAGGGGCATTAGGAGAAACAGTAGCCTAGGCAGCATCTTTAACTTAATCACATCTGAAAAGTTCCTTTTGCCACATGAATCCATTTCTTTTCTCACTGATGGGGTCAAATAACTGAAAAAAGCAACTCAAATTTGAAAAGGGAAGGGGTTATCCTGGGTCACATTTCACATGCAGGAAGACATGGCATTGGGAGCTGCTTGGTCCACGGTGCCAACCAAGAAGCAGTGAGAGGAGAATGCTTGGGTTCAGTCTGGTTTTTCCTTTTTTGTTAAGTCTGAGACCCAAGGTCCTATGTTAAGACTAAGCCTCTCCTGTTACCGTGGTGGAAATACTCTCACAGATACACCTCAGAGTGTGTCTCATTAATGCCTAGATGGTTCCTTTTTCTTTTGTTTTTTATTTATTATTTTCATTTCATGTCTATGCGTGTATTTTTCACATGTATAAGTGCTCCCATGTCATGGAATGCCTGAAAAGGTCAGAAGAGGGCTTCAGCTTCCCTGGAATTGGAGTTATGGATGGTTGTTATCTGCCATATGGGTGCTGGGAATTGAACCCAGGTCCCCTGCAGGAGCAGCCAGTGCTCTTAACTCCTGAGCTATCTCTCCATCCTCCAGCCCCCCAGATGTTTTTTTTATCTAATCAAATTGATGGAAGAAATTAGTCCTCACTTGTTGCTAAGCCTGAGGACTTGAGTTCAATTCCCACATGGTGGAAGGAGACGATCGACTCTTGCAAGTTGTCTTCTGACTGCAACACACATGGTGCATGCATGCCCACACACATACAAATAAGATAGAGACATGAGATAGAGCACACACAAACAATAAATATAATGAGTATGTTTTACATAGAATCTAGAATCTAGCAATTGTCTCTCTTCCACTGACCTCAGCATGGTCCATTCTATAATTTCCCTCCTTTGTGCTATTCCTAAAACCTTCTAACTGGTCTCCTACCTTCTATTTTTTTTAATTCTTTTAAAAAAAATTTAAATTTATTTTTATATGCGTATGAATGTACTGTCTGCATGTAGGTTTCTGCACCCATGTCATGCAATGCCGCGGAGGTCAGAAGAGGGTGTCTGATTCTCCTGGAACTGGAGTTAAAGACGGTTCTCAGCCACCATGTGGGTGCTGGGGATCAAACCCGGGTCCTCTGCAAGAGCGGTTGGTGCTCTCAACTGCTAGGCCATCTTTACAGCCTTCTATTTTTAAGATTTATTTTTAATTAAAAATTTTGTATATGTGTGTGTTTGAATGGACATGTGTATGTGAGTTCAGGTGGTTAGAGAGGCTAGAAGAGGGACTGGATCCCCTGGAGCTGGAGATACAAGCAATTGTGAACCATCTGACATGGATTCTGGGAACTGAACTCAGGTTCTAGATAGCAAGGGCTCTTAACCACTGAGCCATCTCTCAACCCCAACCTTCTGTTTTTGATCTTTTATAGTAAAGTCTCAATCTAGAACACAATTGAAAATTAATTGTTATATGATTTAGCTTTTGAAATTTCTCATTAATTTTATCTTATCAAAGAAAAGCATGCTGGACTAAAAGTAAAAAAAAAAAATTAACGTGAACTGGGGGATTGGCTTGGTAGAAAAAGCACTTGAGGACCCAAGATTGAATTTCAAGTACCTATGTAAAATCTGGATCCTGTAGTGTAAGTGCCTGTAATTCCAGTGCTTCTACCAGGAGATCAGGAAATGGGAGCTGGAGACAGAAGAATTCCCGAAGCTTGTTAGCTAGTCTAGTGCACAAAGTGGAAACCAGACCATGTGTCAAATAAGATGAAGGGTGAGGCCCAGTACCCAAGGTTGTTCCCTATGGCATGCATGAACCTGTATTCACACACATAGATATGAATATACACACTGTAAACACACACAGTATTAATGCACTCATAACATAAGACATTTTTTCTCAGTATCTTCATAATTAGGTATGTGAACTGATCTGAATAAGGACATTCATAGTGGATCTAATCATATTAGCTTTTTTTTTTAAACTTACTAAAACAGACAAAAAAGGAGATTTCTTCACATTTCTCCTCTTTGATGCTTCCACCAAACCTTCCTAAGGGACATTTGATGTGGATGTGGAAGAAGCACATCAAAGTGGGCAATTAGTGTTTCGATCAAGACAGTGTGCCACATTGCATTATTCAATTTGTATCAGGCATTTTGGCCTTTGAAGAGAGTTTTCTTTTCTACTTGAAGACCAAAGGATTTTCTTTTGTGTATTATAACCTTCTTATTCAACCAATTAGTTACTTTGTTGGTAGATTTTTATAAAATCCACTTTATAAGTCACTTAACAAAGGGGTTAATGATAGTTCTTGGAAACTGTGATTGTATTTCCAGTATGCTTTGCCCAGCGTAGAGACCAGTGTATGATACAATAATTCTTACCCTAAAACAAATCTCTCTCTCTCTCTCTCTCTCTCTCTCTCTCTCTCTCTCTCTCTCCCATCTCTCCCTCTGTGTGTGTGTGTGCTTGTTTGTATGTGCATAGTTACATATGTGCACACACATGGATGTGCATGGATATGTGTGGCGAGGACAGAGCGCATCACCAGTGTTGTTTCTTAGGAGTGGTTCACTTTGTTTTTGAGTCAAAAATCACTCATTGGCCTAGAACTTACCAAGCAAAACCAGGTTGACTGTCCAGTAAGTCTCCCTCTGTCTCTATCTCCCCAGAGTTGTGATTGCATGCTGTGTGCTGTCATACCTGGCCTGTGCTGTCATACCTTTTCATGTGTATTTTGTGGGACAAATTCAGGTCCTCCTGTTTGCATGACCAGTGCTTTATTGACTGAGCTATCTCCCAGCCCTATGTCTTTTATTTTTAAATGACCATCTTTCATTTATATGTGTGGAAGAAAAGTTTATTTCATAATATTAAACCTAAAGAATAGTTAATAATCTTATTGAACTGGAGATTGTAAAAATGCTATGTAAACTTGTCTCAACATTGCTGGATCTCATGTTACAAATAATTTTGCTTACATTTCTTTATTTTGTGTGTGACTGCAGTTATGCACATGCCACAGCACATGTGTGGAGGCCGCAGGCAACATGTAGAGATCAGTTTTCTCTCCTGTTTTCTGAGGGAACAAATTCAGTTCATCAGACTTAGTAGCAAACTGCTACTAAAAACCTGCTGGGCCATTTTCCTTGTCCTGAGTGTCATTTTTTTTGTTTTCAATATATTTTATTGAATTTTGTGCATTTTATATAGTACATCTTAATCATATTTTAAACCCCCCATCCTACCTGTTCAATGCTTTCATGCATTCTGCCATATATGTTAAGATCTATCAAGTGACTGACATCTGTGTCTCCAGATCTCCCTTGGTGTGAATTCATATACTGGAGCCTAGTCAAACTGGCTCTCCAGGCTTTCCACCCCCAACTACCCCTTCTACAATGATCCCTGCGCCTTGGGTGGCAGAGGTTTGATATAGGTGTCCTACCCAGGGACAAGCACTGTGTGCTCTCTTATTCTCTGCAGTTCAGCCAGTTGTGGCTTTCTGGATTCATCACCATCTGTTGCATGAGGAAGCTTCACTGGTAAGAGTTGAGAGATGCATTCATATTCTCTCTCCCCCTGTTCTGCTATGTTCCTTGAGACTTAGGTGTAGAGGTTGCATTGCAGATGTTTTAAAGTATTGTCCTTTAATCAATCTGGACTTCAATTTTGTGTGCAGATAATGGCTATTAAAGTTTTTGTTGTTTGCTTTTTTAAAATCCAGACTACATCAAGACTTAATAACTACCACTGTAAAATTTTACATTTATTTATTTATTTATTTATACTACCACTTTCTCTTTTTTTGAGCAGAGAATTGACATTATTTTATTATGGTCCAGGACAGAATGTTTAACCTACAAATATTAGGTATTTTAGCTACCAGAGGACTAGGGGTCAGGTTTCCTTTTCCATCTTGCAATGTTGAAGATTAACATCAAAAGACAATTTATTGGAAAATTTAACATGTTTTATGTGTGAGTTTTAAAAAAATAAGTGCTATAGCACATTATTACAACCTAAATCATTCATTCTGATAAACGGTATATGGTTTCTGGTGTCTCCTGGCAAAGTCATCAATGTTCTATTTTCAAAATGACCTTAGCAAAATGAATAATTTTTACAGATACCATTTTCTTTGAAGGTGATGAATGCTTAATGTTACCAACCATCTGTTCCATTACTTCTCTCAAGGAAAGGGCAACTTGTTCAAATTCCACTACTGGTTTTCCCCCTGTGTTCACAGGGGTCTTAACAAGGGATGTGACTAAATACACTTTCTGTCTAGGAGAAAAATGCACTTGTGATCCAGCCTTTTGAAAGTGACTGGGAAGATGAAGGCAGTTGGTAATTGGTAGGAGAAATGGGACTCTACGTTGCATAGGCACTTTCCTCAAAGGCCTCTTTATCTCAAGGTCCATCTTTCCAATTGCTGACTTTGCACAGACTCCAAAATAACATGCGTAGCACAATCTGGTCAGGAAGGCTAAGCTAAAGGTCACAGGTTTTAAGGGTGCCATTACAAAGACATTCATCTCCTATACAAGACCTTTAGTCTTGGGTAATGGTCTATTTTCTTTCATCATTAGACTACTTCATCTGCCTGTTTGCTTAGAATCCAACTTCAGAATTAAAGCCCCGGTCTAAACTGATGCTTTTTGCTTCTTAATGCTGGTCTAGTAGAGGCTGCTCAGAGTTTCATTTCTAGCTTTCAGGTGTTTAAAGGAAATAGAGTTATCAGGGGAATAATATAGTTTAGTTTTTTGGATGCACCATGAAAAAAAAAGAACATCCTAGGGAAATAATCAAGAATGAAGAAAATAGCTTTATGTATTAAGATGCTTAAAGTAGTTTTATCTGTAATTCTAACAAAAAGTCAAGAATATTAATGTCTAATAATAACATTAGTTATATTTGCTTGGTATTGATGCAAATACTTGCTATCTGAAATACAATGAATTCTTGTGCCTCTATGATATAATTATGATCATTAGTTCCATTTTTCAGATAGAGAAATCACACACTGATCATGTAATTTTTTTAAGAGTTTCACTTTTTAACAATAGAGTTGCATGCAAGCAAAAAGAACTATTACTTTACATTTATAAATTACATAACTTGATGTATAATGTACTTTTTTGTAGTGGCATCAGGTATTATATTTACTAAAAAAGAAAAAAAAATACTCAGTTTGTCTTACAAATAAGAATTTGGTGCTAGGATCCTCAAATGAGGGACACCATATGTCCTTTGTCTTTCTGGGACTATGTTACTTCACTTAGTATAATTGGCTTCAAGTTCCATCCATTTACCTGCAAATTTCATGATGTCTTCTTTACCATTGCATAGAATTCCATTGTATAGATGTACTATATTTTCTTTATCCACTCATCAGTTGAGGGACACTTCAACTGATGAGTGGATAAAGAAAATATAGGGCTGCTTCCAGCTCTTTGCTATTGTAAAGAGAGCTGCAATAAACATGGTTGTGCATGTATCTCTGCAATAGAATGAGTCTTTTGGGCATATACCCAGGAGTGGTATGACTGGGTTAGGTGGTAGGTTCATTTTGAGTCTTTTTAAAAAGTATTTTAATTGAAGTTTTGTGTACTTCATACACCATTTCTCAATCCAATTTAGACTCATTCCCCCTTCCATACCCTCCACCCCACCTGAGCTCATGCATTCTGCCATACATGTCTTGCATTTTTTTCCTCACTCTTTTCCCAAGTTTTTCTATGCAGAGGTTTACTGTTTTGGGCAGAAGTTTACTGTTTCACTCAGTTCTTTGACCCAGTACTTTTGTTGTTGTTGCTCCCTCCAATTTGTATTGCTCCAAAATATGCATATATGTATATGTCACACATTTACCAAAGTTATGACATCTGAAACATCTTACCCTGGTAAGGCTGGCTAAGATTAGGAAAACAAATGACACCAAGTGCTGGAGAGGTTGTGGGGAAAGGGGAACACTCATTCACTGCCGGTGGGAATGCAAAATCAGGCAACCCCTATGGAAAGCTACAGTATGGAGAATAATTTAAAAATCAAATTAAACCTACCACCTTATCTAGTCATACCACTCCTGGGTATATATCCACAAGACTCAAGCTGTCCTAGAGAAACATGCAAAACCATGTTTATTGCAGCTCTCTTCACAATAGTGAAGAGCTTGAAGCAACCCAAGTGTCCCTCAACTGATGAGTGGATAAAGAAAATGTGGTACATCTACACAATGGAGTTCTATACAGTGGTAAAGAAAGAGAACATCATGAAATTTGCAGGTAAATGGATGGAACTAGAAGCCATTATGCTAAGTGAAGTAACACAGTCCCAGAAAAACAAACTACAAATGGTATTGCTCATTTGTGGATGCTAGCACCAAATCCTTAGTTGTAAGGCAAACTGAGCAATGTTAATGTTATATTTCTTTTTATCTGAAAGTAACTGTACTATTAAAATGTGAATACCTTAATGGGCTCTGGAATTAACCTACTTATTTTCAGACTTTGTAATTTTGGTAAATGGGTGGAGGGTAGATATGCATATTTTAGAGTAATATAAAATTAAAGGGAAAATGTGAATTCCTAAACATGTTTTGGAATCATTTTGTCTTTTAAGAGTTCTCCATACTGTTTTCCATAACAGAAGACTTATCTTTTTCTTTCCTCTGTTAAAAATTATCAGGCAAACAAATACCATATTCCAAATTTCCTTTTAGGTATTCCTTGAGCATGCTGGGAATGTTTACAAGAGATATATTAGAGATAAGTTAGAGATGACTGTTACTTCCAGAAATACTGTAGGAAGGGTGCAATGGAATTCTGAGTCTAAAGGAAGTTTTCTTCCTCCTCCTCCTCCTCCTCCTCCTCCTCTCCTCCTCCTCCTCCTCCTCCTCCTCTCCTCCTCCTCCTCCTCCTCCTCCTTCTAGTCTTAAATAGAGCACAAAGATTGTAAAGCCTATTACTTGGTCATCCCACCATAGCCAGACATTCATGCATGTTGAATATCACAGGAGATGTCAGGAAGAACATCTGCTCCTGATGATTCCCAGCATTCCTAAGACTGTGATGTTCTGAAGTAAGTGTGGCAGGATTTCCATTCAGCTGTGAGACCCTCATACTTCTTCAAACATATGTCATAACACAAAGTTTCTAGAATATTACTTTTCATGGGAGTCTCTAAAGCAAATTGTGATTCTATGTTTATGTTTGGATTGCTGTCATTTGAGACTAAATATGACTCTTACAATCTTGTCTAAAAGATCAACTTATGTAAGAAAAAAATTTAAACTGCTTCTTTTTCTCCAGAAAAAATCTCCATGTTAACTTTGTAAGACTCACAGTTCAGTTTTCTTTTATCTCTTGAAAGGATGGTGTAACCACACTTATGTAAGTGCCTGCATATGCAGGATAATAAGAGGATCTTTTCTCTTCAATTTCTGTTTTATGTTTTTCTGAATATGAAATAAAAGGAAATAAAACTAAAAGGGAAGATGATTTTATCATAAAAGCCCTTCTCTTTGAGGAGAGAAGATTGGAAGAATAAAAATGATATTTTAGATTTCTAATTTAGCAAAAGTAATCTTCAACCACCTGCAGTGAATAACTTGTAGAAACAATATGAGATAGGTCTTAAGACAATCTTTTCATAGAAATGGATCGTGGTCACACAATACAAATCATTCACATGGGTCTGGGCATGTAGCCTGGCTGGTAGGATGCTTACCTAGCATGCATGAGGTTCTGGGTTCTATCCTCAGCACCATATAAACCAGACAGCGGTACATGCCTTTTACCCCAGCGTTCAGAAGACTGAGGCAAGTATCAAAAGCTATGCCGGGCATGGTGGTGCACATCTTTAATCCTAACACTCGGGAGGCAGAGGCAGGCAGATTTTTGTGAGTTCAAGGCCAGCCTGGTCTACAGAGGCAGTTCCAGGACAGCTGAGGCTATAGGGAGACCCTGTCTCGAAAAGACCAAAAAAAAAAAAAAAAAAAACAAAAAAAAAAAAAAAAAAACCAAAACCAACCCAAACAAAAAAAAACCAACAACAACAAAAAAAACAAGTAACAAAAGCTCAACATTATCTTTGCCTTCATAGTGAGGTCAGCATAGGCTATGTGAGACCTTGTCTCAACCAAACTAAACTAATGAAATGAAAACTAAAGTACTTGTTTAGAAAGAGTTCTTGAAATAAGTTCAGATTATTCCTACAGACAGATATTTACAAGTATCTATGAGTGTCTTACCTACATGTATGTACGTGCTCCACATGCATGCCTAGTGCTTGCTGAAGTTAGAGAAGGGCATCACATTTCCTGAAGTGGAGTGACTGACAGTTGTTAGCTGCCATGTGAGTGCTGGGAACTGAACCTGGGTCCTCTGCAAGAGCAGCAAACTGCTTCTAACAGCTGAGCCATTTCTCTAGCCTCTACAGCTTGCTTTTTAATCCCATAGATTCTTATTTACTTTGGGTTTTGATGTTTAGGGCTAAACAAACAAAACTCTTACGAAGGTCTATATATTCCCCAAGAACATTTGGTTGTATCAGTTGTTCATTTTGCTCTTGTGCAGAAATTCTTCCCAGATTTCTAGCCCATGTGTGCTTCTCATTCTTCCTAATGATACAGTGAGGCGCATGGGAAATTGTGGGACCTCATTTATTGCCAGATGATCCATGTGGAAAACATGGCACAGGGAAGCACAGCACACAACACATGTTAAGGTATCAAATACAGAGAAGCTTTATTCCAAAATGTCTAGCTTATATAGACAGCATGGATCAACTCCAGGGCCAAATCTAAACCTTTTCGTCACTAAATCCCCACCCCATGGTGCATGGCAGGGAGGTCCCATTGGTTTAGAATGCTGCCATCTTATACTAAATTTTCCCACATCCCACTCTTTAAAATTTTTATTTATTTATTTATTTATTTATTTATTTATTTATTTATTGGCAGGTGAGCCCATGGGAGAGGCTAACAACACAAAGGAAACTGAGCTTTGAATAGCCAGCTGCTCAAACCTGTTTTTAATGCCAGGCAGTGGGGGGGGGGGCAGGTCAGACCTGAAACTTTATTTTTACACTAAGGCCAATTAATATCCAAAAAAAACCCAACCATGAAGTGAACCAATGGTCAAGCATAAGCAATGAATGCAAGTAACATTCATGCAAAACCAATTAGCAAGTATCTATGTCCAAATTTTGGAAACAAAGTTTCCCATAGTCCAGTTGGAGAAGCTTGTATGCACAAGCATGTTGATCAAACAAGAGTCCAGTCTATATTGCTGTAGTCTCACAATTCATCCCAATCTCTGCAGCCCTTACATTCTATCATGCCTCATCTTCTGCATGTTGTTCCTTAGGCTTTGGGAAAGGGGCTGTGATGGTTAATCCTGGGTGTCAACTTGACTGGACTAAGGAACAAATAAGAGAAAAAGGGTCTTCTGATTGGACCGCCTCAACCCGGATGGCCCACCCCAAATGTGGGCATTACCTTCTGCCAGCAGGCAGTATTTAAGGCCACGGCAGAAGGAGCTGGTTCCCTTTTTCTCCTGCGGCTTGCCTCTCTCATCTGGTGAGTTTGTCTTTCTGCTGTGATCAACCTTTTGGATCCCAGCGTGTACTGAGACCGGCAGATCTCCTGGAACCCATTTGGGCCTTCAGCACTGGACTGGGACTACTGAGACATCCAGCCTTGCGGACTGAGCAGTTCCCTGGATTCTTGTCTTGGCCTTTCCAGTGTGGTGCAGCTACTGTTGGAATCCTTGAACTCTGTCACATGAGCAAATCAATAAATTGTATATAGCTATATATATTCATCCTGTTGCTTCTGTTTCTTTAGAGAACCCTGACTAATACAGGGGCACAAGTGGGTGAGAAGCAAAACAGTATACTTTCTGTGGAGATGTCATTTTGGACTCTGGTCTGTTCAGGTTGTTTCCCTTCATGGGTTGGCAGTTTATCCAGGGATAGCTTTTTGATCCTACTTAGAAAACACAAGCAATTAGATGTACAGGCATTTATACAGTACTAATTATTATGGCAAGTTACCTTGTGGGCATAGACACAGATGTTTAGATGGTATGCTAATCCATGAACTGTGGCTGTTTTGTAAAGGGCGACAAGTTCTTATTATGGCTTATAACATCTCCTAACCACTAGAGGATGTAAGCTTATGGTATCAGCCATGAGTTATTCCTCCAAGGAGAGAGCTAGTAGCTGATTAGATTTGGGATATACAGACATATGGCTGCCACTGGCTGTGCAATATCTCCAGGCAGTTGAGATGTAGCTGATACTGACAGAGGAGGTTTGCTTGACTCAAGGAGACCAATATTTGCTTCAATGCTTTAGTGGCCTTTGATAACACTCTCTGGTATTCCAGAGACCAACCGTACACTTGAAAGTGCAGTCTCAATACATCTTTTCCATGCTTACACCAGGTCTTCAGCAGCAGGGCTTAACCACCATTCTTTCAGGTATTCCAGCTTGTAGGTAAAAAGCCTTTACCTTTTTGGAGCTTGGATCCTCTTGCCAACATCTCCTTGGCAGAATAATCCATTGCTATCAGAGCTCTCCTGTAGTAATATATGTTGTTTAATTACACAGTTTTAAAAGACTTTACTATTATATTTGGCTTTGAATAGAGAATTTTCTTTTCACAGTTCTTATGTCTATTAGCCGATTAAAGAAAGCAGTTATACCTGTTCTATGAGAAATTACTACTATAACATTTGGCTCTCATTTACAACTAGGGAATGACTTCATTACCATCATGTTTTTCTTTTTTCTATAAAAAGTAGAGGTAGGAAGTTTTCTCATATTAAATATTAGCAGCACCTGGAAAACAAGTTTCATTAGGACACATTATAAACAGTTATTTTAAATAGAATTCAAAGAAATAGTTGGTGTCTGTGACTCAGGTAGTGTGATGTTTTTCTTCTTTTTAATGTTCAGATGGGCCAGCTTCTCTGCTGGTATTTCTTGGTCCATCCTGCACAGTCCAAAGTTGTACCTTTCTCAGGCATTTAAGTTGGTGTTTTTACCTGTGGGAACATATAAATATTGTCCCATTGTTAGTTTTAAGATTTCAAAATTGAAAATTTATTAAAAGTTTTGGAATGCAGAATTTTCTATTTGTATCCCAGAGGGAGTACTCCACCACCTCCCTCTTTTGGTTTTTTAAAATTTTTATATTTTGACCTATAGATGTTTAAAAGGCAGTTGTATTACACATACCTATAGACAGGAACCAAAATGTAAGTTTTCATTAAATTCACCCAAACCATTTATCATTGACTGTATGCTATTAATTTGGGAACTAAACTTAATTCCTTTAGTTAAATTATCCAACAGATAAAAGAAAAGGTGATACTGCACAACACAGAACATTTGTGTACCTTATCCCCAAAGTTAGTGTTGGAAATTCAATACAAATTATAAATAAAACAATTAACATTTTGTATTCCCAATTAGTTCAAATGTATTACTATTTTTATTAAAACTTTTAACCAAATTTAACTAATGTGGACATTTTTGCTAAGTCTTAAAATATCCTATAATATGTAGACAAAGCTTGGGCGAAGTTGAATACCTGCCAAATAAATTTTGACTAAATATACACTTTGTTCTTTTAAAACTATATGACTAGACTATGACTTCAGAGAAATCAATTCCATTAATTTATATAGTTTATTTTGTATTTCTGAATAAAATTTTCTTTTACAGTTCTTATGCCCATTAGTTAATTAAAGACTGGCTAGGGGCTGGAGAGATGGCCTACTGGTTAAGAGTGCCAACTGCTCTTGCAGAGGACCTGGGTTTGATCCCCAGCACCCACATGGTGGCTGAGAACCATCTTTAACTCCAGTTCCAGGGGAATCTGACACCCTCTTCTGATCTCTGCAGCATTGCATGACACGGGTGTACCAACCTACATGAAGACAGTACACTCATAAACATAAAAAAATAAATAAAATGAAAAAAGAATAATCAGGCTAAAATTTATAAAAAAAAACTGGCTTTATATGCCCATGAGAAATTGTTTCCATTGCAGTTGGCTATTTTGTAGTTAAGGAACAATTCCATTCCCATCATAATTTGTTTTCTTTTCTGGAAGCTTCTCTTGCTATGAACAGGTACAGCACAGTCCTGCTAAGGGAAGGGGCACACAGTGCCCACCTTGTAGGAAGTGTGGGGAACTGATCCCTTGGTGCAGAGGTCAGTTGGTTAGTTCCGTAACCCAACCTAAGAGGTACTTCTAACTCAGGTCCTTAGCCTGGGAGATCATTTCCCGTCTTGGCTGTGCTTTTCCCCCTGCCCAAAGACTGCTGGCCTCTGAACAGGAATTTCAGGCTGATGGCTGATGGCCTATCTTCAGCCTACACTAACTCACAATTCACTTCACAGCTGGTGACCTGATAGGTCTGCATCCAGCCCCACACCAGCTTTCCAGGTTGGTGATCTGATGGACCGCCATCCAACCCATTGGCCATGACACTCAAAATCCAGGCCTGATTCAGCCTGTATGTGTGCAGAAATAATGGCTGGGAATTCCCTGTAATGATGGTAATAGAGAATTCACAATTTTTTTCTTTTTCTTTTTTTTTTTCCGTATTCCCAAAGAACCCAAAATTTACTAACACTTTAATACTATGAAACCCTGTTTGTTATCTTTGTTTCAGATGTTGAAAGGGTATAACCAGTAGGTGGGACTGTAGATCCATTAAGATGTTTAATAAATTTTTATTATTTTAATAGACAACCCATAACCATTGTTGAAATTGAATTATGTGTTGGCTGTTTAATATAAATCTGCATCTTGAGAAGCCAAGTTCCAACTCAGAGGCAGTGTTTTACTGGTTTTATAGCTGTTAACATTAAAATATACTTAGAACAAGTACACACATCCATACACACATTGTGCATGTACATACACATACATACACATATACATAAAGAAAGGTTTGTTAGGTTGACCTGCAAGAGAGGAAAGTCACATTATTGTTTGATGTTCAATGAGAAACACTCAAAATTTTTATAATTTGTCATAGGGTTATTTTTACATAATTAGAATAAATGTCCTAGTAACACACAAAACAGCTGAGATCCATATGCCATCTCTTAGGCCCATTTCCAACCACTTGGCTTCAATGAATTATCCCTAAAGTCTACTCCTATTCTTTTCCTGTCCTGCCCCTACTGGTTAACTATCCCTAGGCTGTCCCTATGCTAAGTCTAACTGTCCCTATCCTATTTATAGATCCAAAGGTTAAGGAGGGTGCACAAAAATAGATATGTCACAGTTGTTTGTAGTCTTGGACTGATTTATCTTGTCTTATTATTAAGGACAATGGAAGAATAATAATTATCAATAATCACAATAATCACAATAATTATAATTATAACCATTATTAATTATCAATAATTATTATTTTTTTAACAACATTTTTTTTATTGATGCTTTGTGCATTTCATACATCATTTTCCAATTCAGTTCAGGCATATCTCCCCTTCCCTTCACCCCCACCCCCACCCCAACCGAGATCATGCATTCTGCCATGACTGTCCTGCATATCTCTCTCAGTTTTTTTTTCCATTTTTTAGCTATAAGTGATAATCCATGAGTACAAGCATCCTTCATGTATAACCAATTTGCAGGCTGTTGTGCCCAAACACCCACAGCCCCACCTTCCAGCGGGGGGTGAGGGGTTGTATGTTCAATCAGGTTAATCAAATGAGGGTCCAGACTACATTGCTGTAGTTTCACCCTTCACCTCGTCGTGTCCCTGGCATGTGGCCTTCCATTTTGTGGTTCAGATCAAAAATACCTTTTCACTATATTAGCGCAAGATAGTTGAGCTTTTGTATCCTTGTTGGTTTTGGTTTTGTTTTTTTGTTGTTGTTCGTTTTTTTTTTTTTTTTTTTTTTTGTTTTTTTTTTTTTTTTTTTTTATTTGTTTTTTATTTTGCAAACCACTCTTCGCTTCTTCTCTGAAGGTGCTCCAAGAAAGTTCCCGTGGATTCCCACCAATCTCGGGGGGGGGACGGGGGATGCCTGACCAGCCCGCGCCCCGGGAGCCCGCACCAAGGTGCAGCCACTAGCAACGGCCCCCGCTGGTCCAGCAGAAAAGAGACTAAGACTGTCCT
>VZQC01015004.1:7168307-7185501 GCA_009823505.1 Rhizomys pruinosus
GCCCACGGCCCCCTACCTGCGGCAGAGGCGGCAGATGCCTGCCCAGGTAACTACTCCCGCCCGCACCAAGGTGCAGGCCACTAGCACCGGCCCCTCTGGTCCCAGCACAAAGGAGACTAGGACTGTCCCGCCCACGGCCCCCTACCTGCGGCAGAGGCGGCAGATGCCTGCCCAGGTAACTACTCCCGCCCGCACCAAGGTGCAGGCCACTAGCCATCAATAATTATTAATAACCATTATTAGTCACAATCATCCTCATTGATAATCATTATAAATAATTGTCAATAATAATAGCCAACAACAATTAACAATTTATTATTAGACTGAATTATCATCAATTATTATTAAGAATCACAATCAATAATAATAATAATTATGAATATTAATAACAATAATTCTAACACAAGTGTAGTTGACTACATGAGATAAGACCTCTCTGTCACTGGGTGTGGTGGCACACGCCTTTAGTCCTAGCACTTGGGAGGCAGAGGCAGGTGGATCTTTGTGAGTTCAAGGCCAGCCTGGTCTACAGAGTGAGTTCCAGGCCACCTGGGGCTACAGGGAGGCCCTGTCTCAAAAAGACGAAAAAAAAAAATACCTCTCTCTCTAAAATTTCCAAAGTAGACACCAGCTTTTCTTCTCCTTTATTGATCACACTAGTATTTTTTATGACTTTGGTAGGTATAATTATTTATTAATAATACTAGCATCCCTTAATTATGAATACTTGATTGCTTATCTACTGTGAGAAGTTATAAAGTTATATTTCAAATGTTAAAGATTTTGGTTTAGTTTGTTATTTTTGAAGTAGAATGATTGTCCATAAAACCTTTTAGATCAGCATCTTCTGCTACAGTTGATGCATTTTAGTTTAGTTGATGAAGGAAAATGATAAGGAGTTACATCAACCAACCTCTCAAGGTTCTCATGGCTGTCAGCCAGGCATGCTACTATGGGGTGCAGAAATCATCTGATTATTGGACCCATTATGTTGCTTAGCACATCTTATTTGGAACAACGTCTGGGTCAGACCAGATAGAACATAGCTGTAACTCAAAGGCTTGAATGTGGGTTTCACAAAAAAGGAAAGCTCTGGGTTCTCCAGACCAGAGTATGCTTCCAAATCTCTAGGCCCAGAAGATTGCTCAATCCACACCCCAGGAATCTGATCCTGGAGTTCACCTAACATTCTCTCCTAGCAAAAGTTGGTGAGGCTAAAGACACATCTTCAGAAATGGAGTTACACATTGCACAACCTGTCTAGGAAGAACTCACATGCTCCATCTGCCTGAAGTACCTTATAGACACAGTCGCCATAAGCTGTAGACACTGCCAGAGTCCAGTCTCAGCAGGGTCAGGTCCTGAAGTGGGTGGTTGCAAAGGCGGTGAAGAAATCAATCAGATAAGACACAAGAATCTCTTTTTGTGATCTGATGGTTACAAAGAGCATCTGTTTTCTTTGCTTCTGTGCAGAGGGCTTTTCAGGTTTGCCACTCTGCTAATTCTCTCTTTACTTCTCTGCCCCTCAGACCCCGATGTTTATTTTTATATACCCTAAGACTAATACAGATTATGCAAGCCTAAGCTAATAAAGAAAAAAAAAAGCCCAACTTCCCTATAAATATTTTTCAGAATATTCACACCAGCAATCATTCTTAACATAAAAAAGTGAAACAATCAATAATAATACAACCATTTAGTTGAGACATCAAAAACAGTAAAACAATAATGGTATAGCTCCTTGGCTCAGCAATTTAGCAATTTTGCAGCAAGGTGAAGTTAATATTAATTTTTAACTCTAAGGACTTCATTCTTTATGCCTTGCAGTTACATAGGTGCTAGACAGTGTAAAAAGTGAGCTTTAGGGGCTGGAGAGATAGCCTAGCGGTTAAGAGCACCGACTGCTCTTGCAGAGGACCAGGGTTCGATCCCCAGCACCCACATGGCGGCCGAGAACCGTCTGAAACTCCAATTCCAGGAGAATTCCAGTTCCAGGGGAATCTGACACCCTCTTCTGACCTCCGCGGCATTGCACGACACGGGTGCACAAACCTACATGCAGACAGTACATTCATACACATACGGAAATAAATAAAATTAAAAAAAAAATTAAAAAAAAAAGTGAGCTTTAACAATAGAGAGTTTTTGGGCTGGAGAGATGGATCAGTGGTTAAGAGCACTGGTTGTTCTTATAGAAGACCCAAATTCAAATCCCAGCACCCACATGGCAGCTGACAACTGTCTGTGACTTCATTTCCAGGGGATCTAACACACTCTTCTGTCCTCCTCAGGTGTTGACGACACAGGTGCACTTAAACATATGCAGACATAACACTCATACACATGAAATAAAATTAAAAAAAGAAAAAAACAATATAGAGTTTTATTTTTCTTATTTTAGTTCCTTGTTTGCTCAACCTGTAAGCCATTTTCTGGCTGATGTGGTTTTGATTCATATCTTGTTTTTATTCTGGTCTTTGTTTTCCTTAGTTTCTGTTTTCCTCAGTTTCTCTCTTTACACCTCCTGCTGAGGTGATTTTCTAATCTCTGAGTCAGATCACTAGAATCTGAGACCTCAGTGGACTTAGTTTCACTTTGCCCTACACTCTTCTTTTTAGTTTAAACCTGGCCATGAAATCAGAATTCCTTTCTTTACCTTGGAAATTTGTGTATGATACAGTTTCTGTAGAATTCTTAATTGTTACTGTATCATACTATTGAATTGTATACATAGTGTTATTATTTCTTACAAAGGATTCGTTTCTAGAAATGGCATAATTATGTGTCAGTTCCTTGAGGCAGAAGCAGGTACCCTAATTGCTAGAAAGCCAAAAGTTAAGCAGGTTAGAAAAACAAGGATTAATATGATAAAAGGAATTATTAAAAACCAAGGTCAGCTGGAGAGCAGACTTCAACCAGATGAGTCAGGTCACTGGAACTTTGTCAAACAGTGAAACTTTCAGGAATGGCTCCGCCAGGACACAGCTTCTGATGGGCCTGTCTGCCTTTCCTGAGAAAACGTCCAAACTCCTGCCCATTGCTCAGTGTCTAGGGAACCAGACAAGCAGAAGGACCTCAGAACCAACCTTCTACTGATGAAGCTGGTGTCCACTGCCAGACAAGCTAGCCTCGAGAAGTGGCTGAGCTCTGAGGAGAACCTGAGTGGGACCCACAAGGAGACAAAGATCTGCCGAGAGGACAGGTTCCAGCTCTATCAGCTCTGCTCCAAATCTGAGGAGCACGAAGGTCACAGTCATTGCCCCATTGAAGCAGCTGTTGAGGAACAGAGGAAGAAACTTCTAAAGCAAATAATATTCTTATGGTAAAAGATGGAAGAAAATGCCGGGCGTGGTGGCACACGACTTTAGTCCTAGCACTTGGGAGGCAGAGGCAGGCAGGATCTTTGTGAATTCAAGGCCAGCCTGGTCTACAGAGTGAGTTCCAGGATAGCTGGGACTACAGGGCGACCCTGTCTCAAAAAGAACGAAAAACAAAAAAAAAAAAAAAAAAGGTGCAAGAAAATCAGAGGAATTTAAAAAAAGAAGAAAGTAAAAAACAAAACAAAACAAAAAAAGAATAAAGTAAAATGGGCTTGGATGAACTATGTGACTTTATGTGAAGAAATGATCAGGAAATAGTATAGCAAATTATGTGCAGGCCTCTGCAAGGAAGGAAAGAAACACATAAGGAGTCTGAACAAAGAAGGCAAGAGAACTTTAAAGAAACTAAGGAACAGTAAAGCCATGATGGTCCAAAAGAGGAATCAACTAATAGACGTATACCAGGAACTGCTGGCAAAGTGTCAAGTAACTCATCTGGAGCTGCTGCAGGATTTGGGAGAGATATTGACAAGCTAACCACTATTTGAAGCCAAGGAGGAGCTGATGCAGTTGTGGTTGCTGACCAGTTCTGCACAGCCAGGCACCATCACCTGCTTGTAACAGAAATATAAACACCATGGAGGTTACTGCTCATTCAACTACCATTTGAATAGACACCACAAACCACGATCTGCAGAAGTCAGGAGACCTTTTCAGAAGAGCCAGTATGTCAGAGTCCCTGGGATCTGCAGCTAACAGGGGGTTTAGTTGCATTGGTTCCCTGAAGACAAAGTTGTGGGTCAGGTCACATAGGAAAATGGTTTACTAGCTGCACACAATTGAACTCCCCAAAGCATGAATTTTGCGAGACGTGGTTTTTGGAGAGACATGCTCACTGGACTGACTCTCAGTCTTCCCACTTCATTCTCTTCCCTCATGGAGATGTCCAGGCCTGAGGCCCACACAGAGATAGATAGATATGCAAATAAATATATAGATTAAATAGATAGGTTATAGATATGCAATAGACAGACATATATGAATTATATGGATAGGTAAATATATGTATATATATTATATATATATGTGTGTGTGTGTGTGTGTGTGTGTGTGTGTGTGTGCACTATGCTTAGTGGTGCTGAAGAGGCAGAGGCAGGAGGATCTGGATTCTCAAGGGCAGCCTGAGCTACACATTTACCTGAGTGTGGGGGCACATGCCCTTAATCCTAGTACTCTGCAGGGAGAGGCAGGTGCATCTCTGTGAGTTAACGGTCAGCCTGGTCTACATAGTGAGTTCCAGGTTAGCTGGGGCTACAGGGAGAACACGTCTTCAAAAAACAAACAAACAAACCAAAATGTTTTAAAAGAGTATACTATTTTCATGTCCTTTAGATTTTTGTTGTCCTCAAGTGAAGGACAATCTGTAACGCCAATCTGATGCAAAGTTTGTAGAAAACCAGGAAAGACCCCAAAGCCAAATCAAATGTTAATCATCTAAACTTATTAAAAGAAACAACAACAACAACAACAACAACAAAAATACAGCACTGCTGACAAATGTTCTCAGCGCCCAGTTATGACTGTCTGTCAGGAATATAGTCTTGCCAATCAGACTGCAGCCCCGAGTAAGTGAATGGGGGTAGCTTTTAAAGCCGAGGACAAAGGCAAGGCTGCCTCGCACTTTTGGCCCACTTAGAAAATGTCAGGGTGCCTTCGCAGGAGAAGCAAAGCCCCCAGCAATTTATTATGTCTATGTTTCCAGGTTTGGACATGTATCTGGTCAGTAGTAAGGAAAGGGGGGGGGGCGATCTGGGCTGCCTGGATTCTGCCATGCAACCTTGGGCTAAGAGTAAAATAAACTTAAACGATTTCTCTGTTCAAAAGAAGAAAAAAAAAAAAGGAAAGCTCTCCATTCTGCAGTTCCATGGCACTGGGAAGGTCAGCCGTGACTTGAATTTGCTTTACTCCAGTTTTAAGGACTCTGTTTCTGCAGTGGTGTTTGACTTGATTCTCTCCCTTCTTCAAGTCTTCTGTACACTCTACTTTGGTGCTTGGTTCTCACTTATCATCCTTGAGTGTTCTTTGAGTCTCGATAACCCATTTTAGAAAGCCCTGGCCTGCATGCAAACTGTTCCTCAGGGTGTCTTCTCAACACGGCATCAACACAATAATAATTGAGCAATCCCTTCATTCATGAAAAAAGTAAATTTAGACTCCTTGTGGAAAATTAGAAGACAGTAAAGAACAGAGAGTAAGAACAATAGGTACAAGTTAAAATATGTTCTCTGCTACTGACTGCCACTGTGCCTGCCACGTATAACATAGAGGCAAAAACAGCAATCTCATAGGGTCCCTGAGAGAGAGAATACTCTAGATAATATATATGCTTCTAAGGATATTTCTGCATAAAGTAGAGAGTAAGATACATTTTGTAATTTATAACAGAATTTTCTCCAGAGGCTCTGTATTAGTTTTCTATTGCTGTGATAAAATACTGTGACCAAGGAAACTTATAAAAGGAGGAGTTTATTTGGGCTATGATCCCAGGGAAATTAAAGTTGGTCACAGTGGGGAGAAACCTCCTCAGATGGTGACAGCAAAGGGGGACAAAACGTTGGAATTCTTGGAGCCTATGGGGGACATTCTCATTCAAATTACCACAGGCTTCTTATCTGATAGTCTATTTCACAGCAAAAACAGCCCTTACAGTTTTGTTTTTAAGGACTATATCTTTGGGAGGTATCATGTTGACAACCTTTGTCATGAGATGCTTTCAAAGCATTCTGTTTTATCCATGCAGAGTTTGAAGTTATTGTAAAGCATAAACCAAACATTTACTTGGCAGCCCCAGCACGCACTGCACAGAATGGAATATTGCATTGGTATAGTTCAGGTCTCACTTGGAAGTCACCCTCCTGAAACGTCTTTCCTTTCCTGGATGCAGAACATTGGCTAATTAATTCCTTTGAGCTGGCCCAAAAGATATGATTTAACAAGGTAAAGATTGTCATAAAGCCCGTGTGAGTCATTTCCAGGAAGCCAGAAGCACTTGAAGTGGAAAACTAATACATGTAGAGTCAGAGGTTTAGATCCTGGCTTTGCTACTAGTTTAGCTCTGTGACCATGGGCAATCTATGCTCCTTATGCCCCTAGCTCTCTTCGCGGAAGACAGGGAAAATAATTCTGTGTGTGTGGGGATTAAAGAAATGAGTATGTGTAAAGCACACACTCGAACAGGGCCTGCACCTTGTGCATGCTCCATGAATATTAACTCTTTATTCTGCTGGGGCCAAAATGAAAAGTTTATTACGATGCCATTAGGAGATCTGGCTCTCCACTCTCATTTCTTGTTCTTCATAAGTTTTAAAAACATTGGGAAGTACACTAACTATCTTCAGAGATAATGAGCCACTTGAATATTTCGGAGAAATGTCTAAGTGGGTTAATATTATGTGATGTTTCACTTATTACATTGGAAGGGAATTTTCTCATTACAGGGCTCAAGGGCAGTATGTTCCCATGTTTAATGAGAAAAGCTTTCAAAACTGCTTTTGTGAATTGTTAGAAATCTGATATTTGACTCTTTGAAGGAGAGACTAGCTATCATTAAACTAAGCAGGTTTGAAGGTATTCAGAGGACCTTGAAGGGAACAGTCTGTTGGAATCTTTGTGAATTTTTGTTACATGTGCATTCACACACTATTTGACTCAGCTTAGTTGTGATCATCCAGCAATTTTTTGTTGGTTTGCTTATCTTAGAAAATTGTCAATCCAAAATAGCAGAGTTTGTTTTGTTGAGATGTTCTGACCTATAATGATAATAAAGTCTTATTGATGGATATCGTTGGACTTGAAATATTGTGTTTTGTGGGACGGATCTCTTTAAAAATGGAAGAAACCATAACATCTGCTAACTCCATTTTTAGGCATTTCTGGAAAGCCGGTCTTAGGGATCACTGGTTTCATAGTGGCCACTCTGAGTTTACATATTTTGATGTCAGCTCTCTGCTATCAGCCCATGTTGAAGAGCTCTTATTCCATCTAAAAGCAAAATGACCCAGGAGACATCTGGCCCATGACTTCACTGTGCTATAACCAGGATCAAGGACATATTTGTTTTCTTCTATGCCAGCTAAATAAAACTTCAGAATATGTATGAAATTTGAAAATTTGAGGTAGAATTTAAATATTTATTGATAAAATTTAACACTTGAGCTTGTGGAAAGAATTCATTGTATGTTCTACAGATGACATGATGACACAGTCAGAAGTTGTACTGCATAAACTATGGGGAAATAATAAATACTGAATATCTAAGTGTTCCGAGTAAAGTATTTTCAAAAACAAGAAAGTATTTTAATGAAAAACTTGAGCTTTTGTGATACAGTATTTGTAAGAGTTTTATGGAGGTCAAACACATATAGAAAAGTTCACAAAATTCTAAGTGGACAGCAGATGGCAGAAGTAGATTTAAAGTGAGAGGAATTCGAGCTGCCCTGACTGCTTTGGAAGGCGGCAGTGGGCTTCAATATGTGGGGGTCAATAAGATGGACAAGTTAGGAAAGTAGATTTTTCTCCAGAGCCTCCAGATCAGAGCCCAGCCTAAACGTGAGACACATCAGTGAGATTAGCTAGCTAAGACAGTGAGGATTTCTCATGTGCAGCACTGAGAGATCACAGTGACCTAAGCTCAGAAAGGAGTGAGGAACTTGTACTAGAAGAGGGCTGGAGAGATGGCCTAGCGGTTAGGAGCGCCGACGCTCTTGCAGAGGACCCGGGTTCGATCCCCAGCACCCATATGGCGGCCGAGAGCCGTCTGAAACTCCAAATCCAGGAGAACTCCAGTTCCAGGGGAATCCGGCACCCTCTTCTGACCTCCGCGGCATTGCACGACACGGGTGCACAAACTTGCATGCAGACAGTACATTCATACACATACAGTAATAAATAAAATTAAAAAAAAAAAGACTGAAGAATGGAAGCACTTGTCGGGAAGTAGCAGACAGTTTAACAGAATTGTCTCATGCAGTTATATAGAAAAGGAGGATTTTAAAATTGGACACTTACCAAAGGAGATTTCCAAATGTTGAAAATGTGGCTTAGTTTCTCTTTTGTTGCTTACAGTAAAAGTTGGGAAGGAAGGTACAACTTAGGGAGATGGGACCAGAACTTGATGATTTGGGAAGTTCTCAGACTGCTTAAATGACAAAGATGCTTAAATTCAAAAATACCCACCAAAGCCACTGGAAAAAGAACAGGCTGAAGGTGGGACTGTATCACCTTAAAAAAAGGAAAAGACACATCTACAGTGGAATCTCTATACCTAAGCCTCAAGAAACAGCAAAACAATGTGGTAGAGAGAATATTAATGCATTCCTCAATTCTCACCACCAAGGCTTCCTCATGCAACAGAGGATGATGAACTGCCCAAGGTGTAGAGAATAAGACTGCAGAATGAGTGTCCCTGGATAGGACTCCTAAATTAAACCTCACCTACCCAGGGCTCAGGGACCATTGCAGAAGAGGGGGCAGAAAGATTATAAGAGCCGGGAATGGTGTATGAGTATAAGGAAACAGAGTCTTACAGACACTTGGTTACTTGTTCATATGAACTCACACTAATGGTGAAAGCATGCACAAGACCCAGCATAGAATTGGGAAAATGGGCAGCAGGCCTGAACCCTAACCAAAGAACTGCTGGCAGCTTATCAGTGCTAGGTGAGGGAGAACAGACTCCAGGTGAACAGACTCCAGGTGAACAGACTCCAATGGAACTCACACCAAGGGACATCTGGGTACACAGGCTTGAGTCAGTAAACATTAACACATATGACAGAATGCACGAAATCCTGGGGGCAGGCTATGGAAGGGTACAGATAGGGAAAGGGCTCTAAACACGATTAAGATACATTGTATGAAATCCACAAAGACTTCAATAAGCAGTGTATGTTTAATATATTTTCTTACATTTATTTATTTATTTATTTATTTATTTATTGTGTGTGTGTGTGTGTGTGTGTGTGTATGTGTGTGCAGGTGGCAGAGGACTTCTTGTGGAAGACGGCTTTTTCCTTCCACCATGTGGATTCTGGGGGGTCAAACTCTGGCTGTCAAGCTTGGCGGCAGGTGCATTTACTCACTGAACCATCTTGCCAGCTGGCCTTGTATAACCTTTTAAGAAAAAAGTTCTTAAAAGTTACTGTGTGTGTGTGTGTGTGTGTGTGTGTGTTGGCTTCGGGTAGTGGTACATTCCTATAGTCCTGGCACTCTGGAGGCAGAGGCAAGACAGGCAGATCCTTGTAAGATTGAGGCCAGCCTGATCTACATAGTAAGTTCCAGGGTAGCTGGGACTACAGGGAGATCCTGTCTCAAAAAGATCAAAAAATTTTACTGTGTGTGCACACATGCAGGTATACATGTATATGAATGAATGTGCACATGTGTTAGCATGCATATGGAAGGCAGCAGACAATTTGATGTGTTTTTCCTCAGGAACTCCATCCATGCTATTTTTGAGACAGAGCCTCTCATTGGCCTGGAGCTTTTCAAGTTGTCTAAGAAGGCTGGCCCATGAGGCTCAGGGGTCCTCCTGTCTCTACCCCTAGATCCGGGATGACAAGTGTATGCCGCCATGCTCTGCTTTTATGTGGGTTATAGATAAGGAACTTAGGCAAGCACTTTACTAACTGAGCTGTCTCCTAGCCCCTATATCACTTTAATGAAATCCTTAATTGATCAAAATATCAGTGTTTAGTCATGGATTAATTGCATATCTGACACATTCTCAAATTTAAGCATGTTGAATGGTGTCATCCCTTGGCCATCTCAATGACACACAGAGAAGAGATGCTCTTGAGTCTTTTGTCTAGTGGAGTGAATAAATTCCATATAATTCATGCAAAATCAACAAAGTTTTGGGGAAAATTATGTTGGCAGTAACACTGTTAGCTGGAGTGAGAGAGACAGAAAAAGTATAAAGGTCAAGGAGGACATTTAACCTCCCCATACGACTCATCTGCAAACTCAAGCTACACTTCATTTGTTTTGGAAATGTGTGGAAGCTTGTTATATGGTCCATAATAAGGTTTATTTTGGTAAATACTCCTTGTTTATCTGAGAGGAATGTGTCCTATGGAAATATTTTGTATTTCAGTAGGGAATGAGTTTATTTTATGTGTTGATAAAATAATTAAAAAATTTTTAATTAATTTTATTTATTTCTGTATGTGTATGAATGTACTGTCTGCATGCAAGTGTGTGCACCCGTGTCATGCAATGCCGCGGAGGTCAGAAGAGGGTGTCGGATTCCCCTGGAACTGGAGTTCTCCTGGAACTGGAGCTTCAGACGGTTCTCGGCTGCCATGTGGGTGCTGGGGATCGAACCCGGGTCCTCTGTAAGAGCGGTCGGCGCTCTTAATGGCTAGGCCATCTCTCCAGTCCCGATAAGGTAATTTTTATGTATAGAGTTAATAAAATATTTTCTATCTTTACTGATTTTCTCTCCATTATTTTCATTTTTTAAATCTCCTCATGCTTTCTATTGGTTGTATTCTTCTGACTTGTTTTCTAGTTCATCAACTGTTTGTTCTTCCATTATGTGTATTTTAGTATTAAACACATCTGATTTTCATTTTGTTTATTCTATCCCTTCCTAAGAGATTGAGGTTAAATCAAAATGGTTTTGGATTTCTTTTTTTATCCATTTATCCATGTATTTTTTGCATGTACAAAATGGAAATATCACACAGAATTTATGTTCACAGTTTTATGCATAATTTAGTCACTGGGATGAGAGTGGAGGGTGATAACTAATCTACAGACATAACAATATGTCATTGTGAGACAGTTCAGTTAACAGTGTCAAGTTTTGCCTCCCTGTTGTGAACTGGGAATTATATATCTATTTGAAGGTGACTGATTATTTCCATAATCTTCATGTTAATATTGTCCCCATGGGGTATATTTTGCCAAGTTAGTTGCCACTGTAGTTTTCAGGGTTCACAGCCAAGCATGTCAGTGTGTATCTTTCTCTGTCAGTAACATGCTTAGCACCTTCCATTATAATAAAAACTAACCAACAGAAATTTGCCTTTGAGGCCAGTAACATCTTGTATTTCTCTTATATCTTTTTTCTTTTTTTAAAAATTTATTTATTTATGTATACATATTTATCAAATATAGACCCATGTACCCCCATCCCCCCACCCCACCAGAGCTCATGCATTCTGCCAAACATGCTTTTCATCTCTTTCTCAGTCTTTCTCAATATTCTCCATGTGGAAGTTTATTGTTTTGAGCAGAAGTTCACTGTTTCAGTCAGTTCTTAGATGCAGTCCTTTCTGTTGTTGTTGTTTCCAGTATGCATCACTCCCAACTGCTTTGGACGAAAGCTCAAGGGGCCATGCACAAGAAATACTTACAACTAGGTAATTGGCACTAGCATCCACAGATGAGGGATACCATTCGTCATTTGTTTTTCTGGGACTGTGTTACTTCACTCAGCATGATGTCCTCTAGGTCTAGCCATTTTCCTGTAAAGCTCATGATGTCCTCCTTCTTTACTGCTGCATAGAACTCCATTGTGTAGATGTACCACATTTTCTCTATCCACTCATTAGTTGAGGGGCATTTGGGTTGGTTCCAGCTCCTTGCTATTGTAAAGAGAGCTGAAATAAACATGGCTGTGCATGTATCTCTTCAGTGGGGTGAGACTTGGGGGGTACATGCCCAGGACTGGTATGGCTGGGTCAGGTGGCAAGTTCATTCCAAGTCTTCCAAGGGTTCTCCACACTGCTTTCCATAGTGGCTGTACCAGTTTACATTCCCACCAGCAGTGAAGGAGTGTTCCCCTTTCCGCACAACCTCTCCAGCACATGGTATCATTTGTTTTCTTGATCCTAGCCAGTCTTATTGGAGTAAGATGATATCTTAAAGTGGTTTTAATTTGCATGTCCTTAATTATTAGTGACATTGAACACTTCTTAAGGTGTTTCTCAGCCATCTCTAATTCCTCACTTGTGAAGTCTCTGTTCAGCTCTTTGCTCCATCTTTTGAGCAGATCATTTGTTTTCTTTCTCCTTTGTTTTTTGAGTAGTTTATATAATCAATGCTTTGCCAGATGTATCTGTGGCAAATGTTTCCTCCCACTCTGTGGGTTTTCTCTTCACTTCCTTGATTGTTTCTTTTGATGTACAGAAGCTTTTGAATTTAATGAGGTCCCATTTGTCAATTGTCGATCTTAATTCTTGCGCAGCTGCTGTCTGATTTACGAAGTCTTTTCCTATGCCTATGTCTTGTAGTCTGCTACAAACTTTGTCTTCTATTGCTTTCAGAGTTTTGGGTTTCACATTGAGGTCTTTAATCCATCTGGAGTTGACTTTGTACAGGGTGAGAGGTAGGGGTTTAATTTCATTCTTCTACAAGTGGTGATCCAGTTTTGCCAACACCACTTGCAGAAGATGCTATCTTTCCTCTATTGTTTCTTCTTGGCCCCCTTGACAAATACGAGGTGGCTGAAATCGTATGTGCTCAAGTTTGGATCTTTGGTTTTGTTCCATTGGTCAACAAGTCTATTTTTGTGCCAGTACCAAGCTATTTTTATGACTACAGCCCTGTAGTATAATTTGAAGTCTGGTATACAGATCCACCCTGTGTAGCTCTTTTGACTCAGGGTTGTTTTGGCTATTCGGGGTCTTTTTTTTTTTTTTTCTTCCAAATGAAATTAAGGACTTTTTTCTCCAAGCCTGTGAAGAAACTCTTGGGGATTTTAATTGGAATTGCATTAAATCTATACGAGAGTTTGGGTAGAATGGAAATTTTTACTATGTTAATTTTCCCAATCCATGAGCATGGGAGGTTTTTTCCATCTTCTGATGTCTTCTTCAATTTATTTCTTTAAGGGTTTAAAATTTTTGTTGTAGAGATCCCTTCATGAAAAAGCCTTTGACGAAATCCAGGAGCGTTTTTTTAAAGCCAAGGTTTTATTGAAGCTCTGTGCATTTCATACAAATCAAAATACTACAGATCAAATCTAGACCTGTGCCCTCCTCCTTACTCCCCCACCCTACCAGAGCTCATGCATTCTGCCAAACATGTTTTTCATCTTTTCTTAGTCTCTCTCAAAATTCTCGATTCAGAAGTTTACTGTTTTGAGCAGAAGTTCACCATTTCAGTCAGTTCTTTGATACAGACTTTTATTGTTGTTATTATTCCTTCCCAATATCCATCACTCCAAAATATGCACATATGCATGCCATATATATCATAGGTTTTAGCATCTTCAGCTTATGATTTTTTTCTTTATTCGGCTGAAAGATGTCATTTTTGAAGTCTCCTCCTTGGCAAGCCCAAACCACTATCAGTTCTGCCCTTGTGCTCCACACTGGGGGTTTCTCTTCCCATGGTCACCAAATGAGGTCCAGTAAGTACCACGTCCTGTCTTGATCTTTCTGTAGTGGTTTCCGTGATACAACCTGGGTAGTCCAACAATGGCAGTCTAAAAGAAGTGGAAACCCCAGTAGTAGCTCAGTCTACAAGTTGGATGTCTCAGCAGTCCCCTGGTACTGAAGGTTTGGAGGATTCTTGGAGAGAAATGAGTCTTCAGTCCATAATGAAAGGTTGAAAAGCTATGTCTTCTCACATCTTTGAAGGATGGCAAAAGTAGTGGCAGCCACAGGGTAGCTGCACTTGCCAGCAAGACAGGCAAAACAATTGTGGTCTTTTCTATCTTTTTTTAATGTGTATGAATGTACTGTCTGCATGTAGATCTGTGCACCTATGTTGTGCAATGCTGCAGAGATCAGAAGAGGGTGTCAGATTCCTCTGGAACTGGAGTCAAAGATGGTTCTCAGCTGCCATGTGGGTGCTGGGGATCAAACCCGGGTCCTCTGAAATAGCAGTCTGTGCTCTTAACCACTAGGTCATCTCTCCAACCCTTTTTACTAAGATCTTAAGTTTTATAACTGAAGTACAATTTCTCAGGCCTTATTATTTATTTATTTCTGGTTATACTTTCCTTTTGGATGTTTAAGGCCACACAGCCCAGATTAACCAAGGTTTTTGTTTTCTCAAGGTCAGTTGAGGATCTGGTCCTCAGGGGGTCACTCAGGTTTTGTTTTGGGGTTGGGGAGGGAGCCCCTGGCTCCTTTTGGCTTTTCAATCACCAGTTCCATCCACTTGAGGTCAAAGTCAGGTATTGCTAGACCAGGCTTACCTTTTTGAAGCATGAGCAGACTTTCCTCTTNCTATTTCATTGATTTCTTCTCTGATTTTTGTTATTTCTTCCTTTCTGTTGCATTTAGGGTTCATCTGTTGTTGCCTCTCAAGTGCTTTTAGCTGTAGTGTTAGATCATTTACTTGTGCTCTTTCTGTTTTTCTTCTAATGCAGGTAACCAGGGCTATAAACTTCCCTCTTAGGACTGCTTTTAAGGTATCCCATAAGTTTTGTTGTGCTGTATTGTCATTCTCATACAGTTCCAGGAATGCTTTTATTTCTTTCTTTATTTCTTCCTTGACCCATTCATTATTCAAGAGTGTGTTGTTTAGTCTCCATGTGTTCTTGTAGGCAGTAGTGCTTATCCTGGTGTTGATATTGAGCTTTATTGCACTGTGGTCTGATAGAATGCATGAAATTATTTCAATGTTTTTGTATTTGTGGAGGTTTCTTCTGTGTCCCAGTATGTGGTCGATTTTGGAGAATGTTACATGGGGTGCTGAGTAGAAAGTGTATTCTCTGGTATTAGGGTGGAATATTTGGTAGAGTTCTATGAGGTCCATTTGGTGTATCACATCGTTCAGTTCAGATGTCTCTCTGTTTATTCTTTGTCCTGTTGATCTATCCAAAGGACTCAGTGGGGTATTGAAATCCCCTACTATGAGTGTACTGGGGTTAGTGTGTGACTTGTGGTCCTGGAGAATTATCTTTATAAAGTTTGGTGCACCATAGTTTGGTGCATATATATTCATAATTGTGAAATCTTCTTGGTGAATTGTTCCTTTGATAAAATTGTAATGGACTTCTTGGTCTCTTCTGATTTCTTTTACTTTGAAGTCTATTTTGTCTGATATTAAAATAGCAACACCTGCTTTCTTTTTGGTACCATTTGCTTGGAATATTTTTTTCCATCCTTTCACTTTAAGGTGGTGCCTGTTCTTGAAGGTAAGATGTGTTTCTTGTAGACAGCATATCAATACATTCTGTTTCCTAATCCAATCTCCCAGTCTATGTCTTTTGATTGGGGAATTTAGTCCATTAATATTAAAGGTTATGAATGATAGGTTTGTGTTGCTTCCTTTTGCCTTATTATCCATTTGCAGTTTGGGTTTAGGTTTCTACTTCTACAGTTATGCTTTTATTGATTTCTCTTTCTAGGTGCCTGGGGTTGGTTGCTCCTTTCTTCTGTACTTTGAATTGCTTCAAGTATTCTCTGAAGGGTTGGTTTTCCGGACATGTATCCTTTCAACTTGTTTATGTCATGGAAGGTTTTTTTCTCTCCTTTAACTATAATTGACATTTTTTTCTGGGTATAGTAACCTGGGTTGGCATCTATTGTCCTTTAACACTGGGAATGCTTTGCTCCAGGTTTTTCTTGCTTTCATAGTTTGCATTGAGAAGTCAGTTGTAATTCTGATATGTTTTCCCTTATAGGTCACTTGTTTTTCTCTTGTGGCTTTAAGGATTTTTTCTTTGTTTGGATGTCTAGCATTTTAACTATGATGTGGTGTGGAGAATTTATTTTCTGATCTTGTCTGTTTGGAGTTCTATGTGCTTCTTGTATTTGTATTGGTTTGTCTTTTTTTTTTTTTTTTAGTTTGGGCAAGTTTTCATCTATTATTCTGTTGAAGATCTGATCAATACCATTCTCTTGGGATTCTTCTCCTTCCTCTATTCTTATGATATGGAGATTTAATCTTTTCATAGTGTCCCACAGATCCTGGTTGTTCCACTTTTGTGTATTTTTAAATTTTTCATAATCTTTACTTGAGGTTTCTAGTTGTTCTGTGTTGTCTTCCAGGTCTGACATTCTTTGTTCTGCTTCCTCCATTCTGCTTCTCTGAAGCTTTTTCCATTCCTTTCCTCTTGATTGGATGAGTGTTTGATTTTCGTTTTTCATTTCCTCTTCTGATTTCTTTAGTATTCCTACTTCTTTTTGGAGCTTCTCAATCTCTTCCTGTAGCTCTTTGCTTTGCTGGTTGGTTTTCTTATCTTTTTCGGCATGGAATATTTTCAGTGTTTCTAGTTCCTTCTGGAGTTTGTCATTCTCTCTACGTCCTTCTTGAGTTCTTCATTCTCTTTTCTTATTTCTTTGATTTGCTCTTTATAATCTTGTAGTTCTTTAAATATGTTCCCAATTGTGTTTCTGATATATTTGTCTTGGGGCATCCCCTGAGGGATCCCACTGTAGGAATCTTCCATAGGGTTGGTAGAGCTTGGTGCGGGATTATCCTGCCGCTTTCCCATGTTGTCTCTTCTTCGTGTTCCTGCCATATGGGCTTCTCCTTGCCTGTATTCCAATGTGAGTCCTAAATGCTTCTTAACTGTGTTGAAGGCTTGCTTTGCTTGCCTCCTTGCCTCCTTCAGATGCCTTCGTAATCCCAGTTGGCCAGTTGGGGAGGGTCTTTAGCCAGTTGGCGGGGGTGAGGGGTGGGGGGCTCTTTAGCCGGTGCCCCTGTACCTGCGCTTCATCTGGTCTCAGGAGATCTCATGGTGGACTATTCAGATGACAAGAGGGGAAATCTTATAAAACAGTTTATGCCTGAAGGTTCATTCCACAGAAACACTGCAGAAAGAAACTGCTATAGAAGCAACAGCATCAAAGCATATGAGTTAAAGAAGCACAGATAAATACTAAAGCAATGACCAAAAAAAAAAAAAA
>VZQC01015004.1:7185669-7254267 GCA_009823505.1 Rhizomys pruinosus
GATTTCAGATATTCATCCATTTCTTCTAGATTTTCAAACTTGGTAGAATATAGGTTCTTGTAATATTCCCATATAATTTTCTTGATCTTTTCCTTGTCCGTTGTGATATTTCCCTTTTCATCACAGATTGTATTGATTTGGAGTTGTTCCTTCTTTCTTTTTGTTAACTGGGCTAGAGGTCTGTCTATCTTGTTTATTCTTTCAAAGAACCAACTTTTGGCTTCATTGATCTTTTTGTATTGTTTTCTTTGTTTCTATTTCATTGATTCTGCTGTGATTTTTGTTATTTCTTCCTATCTGTTGCATTTAGGGTTCATCTGTTGTTGCCTCTCAAGTGCTTTTAGCTGTAGTGTTAGATCATTCACTTGTGCTCTTTCTGTTTTTCTCATGTAGGCACCCAGGGCTATAAACTTCCCTCTTAGGACTGCTTTTATGGTATCCCATAGGTTTTGTTGTGTTGTATTGTCATTGTCATTTGGTTCCAGGAATGCTTTTATTTCTTTTTTTATTTGTTCCTTGACCCATTCATTATTCAGGAGAGTGTTGTTTAGTCTCAATGTGTTCTTGTAGGTAGTAGGGCTTATCCTGGTGTTGATGTTGAGCTTTATTGCACTGTGGTCTGATAGAATGCATGAAATTATTTCAATCTTTTTCTATTTGTGGAGGTTTCTTCTGTGTCCCAGTAACTGGTCAATTTTGGAGACTGTTCCGTGGGGTGCTGAGTGAAAAGTGTATTCTCTGGTATTAGGGTGGAATATTCAGTAGAGGTCTATGAGGTCCATTTGGTGTATCATATCATTTAGTTCAGATGTCTCTCTGTTTATTCTTTGTCCTGTTGACCTGTCCAAAGGACTCAGTAGGGTATTGAAGTCACCTATTATGAGTGTACTGGGATTAGTGTGTGACTTGTGGTCCTGGAGAATTGTCTTTATAAAGTTTGGTGCATCAGAGTTTGGTGCATATATATTCATAATTGTGAAATAATCTTGGTGAATTGTTCCTTTGATAAAAATGTAATGGCCTTTTTGTCTCTTCTGATTTCTTTTACTTTGAAGTCGAGTTTGTCTGATATTAAAATAGCAACACCTGCTTTCTTTTTGGTACCATTTGCTTGGAACATTTTTTTCCATCCTTTCACTTTAAGGAGGTGCCTGTCCTTGAAGGTAAGATGTGTTTCTTGCAGACAGCATATGGATGGATTCTGTTTCCTAATCCAATCTCCCAGTCTATGTCTTTTGATTTGGGAATGTAGTCCATTAATATTTAAGGTTATGACTGATAGGTTTGTGTTGCTTCCTTTTGCCTTATTATCGATTTGCGGTTTTGGTTTAAGTTTCTACTTCGGCAGTTATGCTTTTATTGATTTCTCTTTCTAGGTGCCTGGGGATGGTTGCTCCTTTCTTCTGTCCTTTGAATTCCTTCAAGTATTCTCTGAAGGGTTGGTTTTCCAGACATGTATTCTTTTATCTTGTTTATGTCATGGAAAGTTTTTCTCTCTCCTTCAACTATAATTAACATTTTTGCCAGGTATAGTAACCTGGGTTGGCATCTATTGTCCTTTAACACTGGGAATACTTTCCTCCATATTCTTCTTGCTTTCATTATTTGCATTGAGAAGTCAGTTCTAATTCTGATAGGTTTCCCATTATAGGTCACTTGTTGTTTTTCTCTTGTGGCTTTAAGGATTTTGTTTTTGTTTTGAGTGTCTACAATTTTAATATGATGTTTTGTGGAGATTTTCTTTTCTGATCTTGTCTGTTTGGAGTTCTATATGCTTCTTGTATTTGTAATGGTTTGTCTTTTTTTAGTTTGAGGAAGTTTTCATCTATTATTCTGTTGAAGATCTGATCAATACCATTCTCTTGGTATTCTTCTCCTTCCTCTATTCCTATGATGTGCATGCAGAGGTTTGTCTTTATAGTGTCCTCAACAGTTCCTGGTTGCTTCCACTTTTGTGTATTTTTAAATTTGATAATCTTTCCTTGAAGTTTTTAAGTTGTTTGTTATCTTCCAAGGTCTGATATTCTTTGTTTCTGCTTCCCATCTGCTTTGAGCTTTTCCCATTCCTTTCCCTTGACTGGTTGAAGGTTGAGTTTTGATTTCCTTTTTATTTCCTCTTCTGATTTATTTTAGTATTTCTACTTTCCTTTGGAGCTTCTTCAACTTTGCCTGAAGCTCTTTTCTGCTTCCCTGGTTGCTTCCTTATCTTTTTCAGCATAGGATTCTTTTCGTGTTTCTGTTCTCTTTCCAGAGTTTGTCTTCTCTCTCCTCTCTAGGTCCTCTTGAGTTCTTCATTTTTCTTTTCTTATTCTTTGATTTGCTCTTTATAATCTTGTATTCTCTTAATTATGTTCACATTGTGTTCTGATATCTGTGTCCTGGGCCACCCCAGGGAGATGCCACTGTAGGAATCTCCCACAGACTTGGTAGAGCTTGGTGAGGGATTATACTGCCCCTTTCCTGTGTTGTATCTTCTTCGTGTTCTTGGCATGTGGGCTTCTCCTTGACTGTATTCCAATGTGAGTTCTAAATTGCCTCTTCACTGCATTGAAGGCTTGCCTTTGCTTGCCTCCTTCGATGCCTTCATACTCCCAGTTGGTGGGGGGAGGGGGGGCATGCTCTTTAGCCAGCGCCCTGGCACCTGTCGCTTCAGGCTGGTCTTGGGAGATCTCTTATCTCAAGACTCACATAACCCTACCTTTCATACCAGTTTGGAGGATAACTCTGCACCCACAGCCACACAAAGCCCGTTAAGCCAAAGACAACTAAATTCAATCAAACAACAACTCAGCCTTGCTGAAGCACCCAGATCCTCCCTACCTTCCTGCCCTCAATGGTCTTGAGAGACCTTAAAGTTTTTTAAAGATTTTAAATCCCACAGATGGATTCCAGTCCATTTCAGTACCGAACAAGGCAAGACTTTAAAATCCGAAGAGGGGACTCTCCACAAATGTAATCAGCAACTCATAGAAGATACGAGACACAGCAAGAGCATTTGCCCCCCACCCCACTTGTGTGGAGATGCCGCCCCATTCTATGAAGCAACAAATATAAAAAAGTGTTCGGGTTGAACCCAAAATACTATTCCATTATTTCCAGAACACTGCATAATTCTACTGCAGTTAACTATATGGGAAACTGCTATTCTCATTTCCACAAATTACTTCTCTGTCACGGGTAAATACTAGTGCAAACCCTTCCATGCCGGGAAAGTTTATTGCCAGATTGGTCAAGACGGGGGATAATTACCAAGTTCAGTCTCCAAAAATCATTTTTTCTTCCTATAATGTTGAATTTCTCGACATTACCATACCAATCAGGAGGAAGTAAGGCTGGTCACAGCTCCACTGAACGTCTGAAATCGGAAAGCTTCTCAGGCTTCAAAATTTTCTCTTTAAGCAAGAAGCAATACATATGGAAAACGAACGAAAAGAAAAAAGGAATCCTAACAAACCTTTAAGTTTTTCATGAACTATTTTCTGATTGTTTCATTAGAAACTATTTGGGTGCCATATAATCTGCTTAACATTGAAATTTTGAAGTCAAAGGGGAGGCTTTTGAAACTAGACACCACAATGGACAATTTTGACGCCTCTAAAAATTTTAAGGTGGCTATTTTTGAATTGTGCTCATTCATACATATTCCTATACTAAAAATGGAGCGGCCATGGTTGAACTAATGATCTAACAATCTGGAACTCTGGGGATTTTCTAACCACCTGCTTTCCATCTTCTAGGAAACAAAAAAAACTGAGCTTCATTAAAACGAAAATCAAACTTAAATGGCTTGGACACATTCAAGCTGTGAACATCAACCACATGGGCAAACCCGGGCAAGATCTATCTCTGTGGGATTTTTGTGAGTGGGAGGAGGAAATAGATGAACGGATGACTGGACAGATGTTCAAAGAGATCCCAGGACGGCAAGGCAATCTGTATCCCGTTTCGCCTTCCTTAGAGGCTAACAGAAAAGACAAGCAAATGCCCGAGAGGACAGGGAAGAAAGCAAATTCCAGCAACTTAAAGACACTGGAGTCAGTTAATAACAAACAGTCTTCAGAACAAAAGCACCGACTGAAAAGGAAGTAAAATGAAGGTGTTCTTGCTACTTTGTAACTGCCGTGGTGTTTCCCATAGAAAAGGATGGGAGATCCTGAGGCCAGCGAAAGGTACTGGGCTGAACGGAGCCCCCCCCCTCCCCCCAACAGGATACGAAGAGGCATCTGAAAGGCAAGCAAAGCAAGGCCTTCAACACAGTGAAGCATTTAGGACTCACATCGGAAATTTACAGGCAAGGGGAAGCCCTTATGCCAGGATCACAAAGAAAAGACAACACTGGAAAGGGGCATATACTTCCCGTGCCAAGCTATTTACACACCTATGGCCGACCTCCTGCAGTGGGATTTTTTTTTTTTTTTTTCCTCTGGGGATGCCCAGGACACAAGACTCAGAAACACAATTGGGACCTCTTTAAGAAATACAAGATCATAAAGAACAAATTAACGAACTAAGAAAAAAGAGAATGAGGAAACTCAAGAATGGACCTCGAGAGGGAGAATGACAAGCTCCAGAGGAAGTAGTANTTCCTTCTATGAAGCCAGCATTACGCTACTACCAAAACCAGGGAAAGATACAACCAAAAAGGAGAACTATAGACCCATCTCCCTAATGAACACAGATGCCAAAATTCTAAACAGGATACTGGCAAATCGCATACAGACTCACATCAAGAAGATCATCCATCATGACCAAGTTGGATTCATACCAGAGATGCAGGGATGGTTCAACATACGAAAATCAATAAACATCATCAAACACATAAATGGAATGAAAGACAAAAACCACACCATCATCTCAATTGATGCTGAAAAAGTCTAAAGTTTCTTTAAGGGTTTAAAATTTTTGTTGTAGAGATCTTTGGTGTCTTTGCTTAGGTTTGTTCCTAGGTATTTTATTGTTTTTGAGGCTATTGTGAGTGGAAAGGTCTCCTTGAATTCTTTCTCCAGTTGCTTGTTGTTGGTGTAAAGAAAGGCCATTGATTTTTTTAGGTTAATTTTGTATCCTGCCACTTTGCTGAAGCTGTTAATCGTTTCTAGGAGTTTTCTGATGGAGTTTTTAGCATCCCTTAAGTAAACAATCATATCATCAGCAAATAGGGATAGCTTGACTTCCTCTTTTCCAATTAGTACTCCTTTAATTTCCTTTTCTTGTAACACAGTCCCAGAAACACAAACGATGAATGGTATCCCTCATCTGTGGATGCTAGTGCCAATTACCTAGTAGTATTTCTTGTGCACAGCCCCTTGAGCTTTTGTCCAAGCAGTTGAGAGTGATGCATATTGGAAACAACAACAATAACAGAAAGGACTGTATCAAAGAACTGACTGAAACAGTGAACTTCTGCTCAAAACAGTCAACTTCCACATGGAGAGTATGGAGAAAGACTGAGAAAGAGATGGAAAGCATGTTTGGCAGAATACATGAGCTCTGGTGTGGTGGGGGAATAGGTGGGGGACATGGATCTAGATTTGATAATCTTGTACAAAATATATATTTTAAAAAAGACCAAAGTAGAAGCACCAGAGTATGTGGCGAGAATATATACATATATAGCACTGTGGCATGCACATTCTTCTGAACAGACTGGCCCTGGAAAGTAGGAGCCAGGGATGCAGGGACCCCTTCCCACCAGCCAGCTCACCTTCATTGTATAAGAGGGAGGGGCTAAGGTTTTATAAACCAGGTGCTAGTGGGCGTGTTTCTCTCTCTCCCACTGGTGCCATGCTGTGCAGAAGTCCCAGGGGCCATGGCTCTGGGGCAAACATGAGGGGGGAGAGCACCGAAAAGTCCAGTTAGTGACATCCTCAGCCATTCGCGCTGTGAGAAAGCCCATTAAACTTCCTAGTCTCCCCTAAGGTAAAGACTGAAGAGTCTGTTCCTTGGTTGGTCTATGGGACCTCGGGAGTTGGGGGAGGAGATGGGCACAGAGCCACTGAGCTGTGCCACTTTTGCCACTTTTGCACACCATGCACTTCCCTCCCAGGAAGGAAATTTAAATTTCTGCAAGGAGCACTCTGCACTCAAATGTATTCATGAGATGGTGCATTTTTTAATTTTTATTTTATGTCTATGAGTATGTTGTCTGCATGTATGTAATTGCAACCTTCTAATGCAGTGCCCCCGGAGGTCAGAAGAGTGAAAATCCCCAGGAAGTGGAGTTACTAACAGTTGTTAGCTGTCATGTGGGTACTTGGAATTGAACCTGGGTCCTCTGCAAGAGTAGTCAGTGCTCTTAACCCCAGATTTATTTCTCCAGCCGGAGATGGGGCATTTTATGTTTTGTTCTTGTAAAAGTATCTTTTTCTTTTTTTTAATTAAATCTTTTTTAATATATATTTTGTGCAAGATTATCAAATCTAGACCGGTGTCCCTACCAGAGCTCATGTATTCTACCAAACATGCTTTTCATCTCTTTCTCAGTCTTTCTCAATATTCTCCATGCAGAAGTTGACTGTTTTGAGCAGAAGTTCACTGTTTCAGTCAGTTCTTCGATGCAGTCCTTTCTGTTGTTGTTGTTGTTGTTGTTGTTGTTGTTGCTGCTGCTGTTTCCAATATGCATCACTCCCATCTGCTTGGACAAAAGCTCAAGGGGCCATGGACAGGAAATATTTACAACTAGGTAATTGGCACTAGCATCCACAGATGAGGGATACCATTCATCATATGTTTTTCTGGGACTGTGTTACTTCACTCAGCATGATGTCTTCTAGCTCCAGCCATTTTCCTGCAAAGCTCGTGATGTCAACTTTCTTTACTGCTGCATAGAACTCCATTGTGTAGATGTACCACATTTTCTCTATCCACTCATCAGTTGAGGGGCATTTGTGTTGGTTCTAGCTCCTTGCTATTGTGAAGAGAGCTGAAATAAACATGGCTATGCATGTATCTCTGTGGTGGCGTAAGTCTTGAGGGTACATGCCCAGGAGTGGTATGGCTGGGTCGGGTGGCAAGTTCATTCCAAGTCTTCCAAGGGTTCTCCACACTGCTTTCCATAGTGGCTGTACGAGTTTACATTCCCACCAGCAGTGGATGAGTGTTCCCCTTTCCCCACAACCTCTCCAGCACTTGGTATCATTTGTTTTCTTGATCCTAGCCAGTCTTATTGGAGTAAGATGATATCTTAAAGTGGTTTTCATTTGCATTTCCTTAATGATTAGTGATGTTGAACACTTCTTAAGGTGTTTCTCAGCCATCTCTAATTCCTCACTTGTGAAGTCTCTGTTCAGCTCTTTGCTCCATCTATTGAGTGGGTCATTTGTTTTCTTTCTTCTTTGTTTTTTGAGTAGTTTATATATTCTGGAAATCAATGCTTTGTCAGATGTTTCTGCAGTGAAGGTTTCCTCCCACTCTGTGGGATTTCTCTTCACTTCCTTGATTGTTTCTTTTGATGTACAGAAGCTTTTGAGTTTAATGAGGTCCCATTTGTCAATTGTCGACCTTAATTCTTGTGCAGCTGCTGTCTGATTTAGGAAGTCTTTTCCTACGCCTATGTCTTGTAGTCTGCTGCCAACTTTTTCTTCTATCACCTTCAGAGTTTGGGGTTTCACGTTGAGGTCTTTAATCCATCTGGAGTTGACTTTTGTACAGGGTGAGAGGTAGGGGTTTAATTTCATTCTTCTACAAGTGGTGATCCAGTTTTGCCAACACCACTTGCTGAAGATGCTGTCTTTTCTCCATTGTGGTTTCTTGGCCCCCTTGTCAAATATGAGATGGCTGAAATTGTATGTGCTCAGATTTGGATCTTCGGTTTTGTTCCATTGGTCAACAGGTCTGTTTTTGTGCCAGTACCAGGCTGTTTTTATGACTATAGCCCTGTAGTATAGTTTAAAATCTGGTATAGAGATCCCTCCTGTGTAGCTCTTTTCACTCAGGATTGATTTGGCTATTCGGGGTCTTTTGTTTCTCCAAATGAATTTAAGAACTTTTGTTTCCAAGCCTGTGAAGAAACTCTTGGGGATTTTGATTGGGATTGCATTAAATCTATACAAGAGTTTTGGTAAAATGGACATTTTTACAATGTTAATTTTCCCAATCCATGAGCATGGGAGGTTTTTCCATCTTCTGAGGTCTTCTTCAATTTCTTTCTTTAAGGGTTTAAAATTTTTGTTGTAGAGGTCTTTGGTGTCTTTGGTTAGGTTTGTTCCTAGGTATCTTATTGTTTTTGAGGCTATTGTGAGTGGGAAGGTCTCTTTGAATTCTTTCTCCAGTTGCTTGTTCTTGGTGTAAAGAAAGGCCATTGATTTTCTAAGGTTAATTTTGTATCCTGCCACTTTGCTGAAGCTGTTAATCGTTTCTAGGAGTTTTCTGGTGGAGTTTTTTGCATCTCTTAAGTAAACAATCATATCATCAGCAAATAGGGATAGTTTGACTTCCTCTTTTCCAATTAGTACTCCTTTAATATCCTTTTCTTGCCTTATTGCTCTAGCAAGTGTTTCAAGCACTATATTGAAGAGGAGTGGTGACAGGGGGCAGCCTTGCCGAGTTCCTACCTTTAAAGGGAATGTTTCTGTCATTTCCCCATTTAGGATGATATTGGCTGTGGGTTTCCTGTATATGGCTTTGATTACATTGAGGAATGATCCCTCCAATCCAATTCCTTCTAGGACTTTAAGCATGAAGGGATGCTGGATTTTGTCAAAGGCTTTTTCAGCATCAATTGAGATGATGGTGTGGTTTTTGTCTTTGATTCCGTTTATGTGTTTGATGATGTTTATTGATTTTCGTATGTTGAACCATCCCTGCATCTCTGGTATGAATCCAACTTGGTCATGATGGATGATCTTCTTGATGTGGGTCTGTATGCGATTTGCCAGTATCCTGTTTACAATTTTGGCATCTGTGTTCATGAGGGAGTTGGGTCTATAATTCTCCTTTTTAGTTGTATCTTTGCCTGGTTTTGGTAATAGAGTGATGCTGGCTTCATAGAAGGAATTTGGGAGAATTCCCTCTGTTTGTATCCTTCTAAACAGTTTCAGTAAGAATGGTTGTAGGTCTTTTTGAAATGTTTTATAGAATTCTGCCGTGAAACCGTCTGGGCCTGGGCTTTTTTTAGTTGGGAGGTTTCTTATGACATCATCAATTTCTTCATGTATTATCAGTCTGTTTAAGCTGTCGATCTCTTCTTGGATGAGCTTTGGTGATTCCCAGGATTTCAGATATTCATCCATTTCTTGTAGGTTTTCAAACTTGGTAGAGTATAGGTTTTTGAGGTATTCCTGTATGATTTTCTGTATCTTTTCCTTGTCTGTTGTGATATTTCCCTTTTCATCACAGATTGTATTGATTTGGAGTTGTTCCTTCTTTCTTTTGGTTAACTAGGTTAGAGGTCTGTTTATCTTGTTTATTCTTTCAAAGAACCACCTTTTGGATTCATTGATTTTTTTGTATTGTTTTCTTTGTTTCTATTTCATTGATTTCTGCTCTGATTTTTGTTATTTCTTCCTGTCTGTTGCATTTAGGGTTCATCTGTTGTTGCCTCTCCAGTGCTTTTAGCTGCAGTGTTAGATCATTCACTTCTGCTCTTTCTGATTTTCTTTAAAGTATTTTTTGATTAATTTATTTTTTATGTGTATGAATGTACTGTCTTCATGTAGGCCTGTGCACCCATGTTGTGCAATGCCATGGAGGTCAGAGAGGGTGTCAGACTCCCCTGGAACTGGACTTAAAGATGATTCTCAGCCACCATGTGGGTGCTGAGGATTGAACCAGGGTCCTCTGCAAGAGCAATCGGCACTCTTATCCACTATGCCATCTCTCCAGCCCATCTTTCTGTTTTTGTAATGTAGGCACCCAGGGCTATAAACTTCCCTCTTAGTGCTGCTTTTAATGTATTCCATAGGTTTTGTTGTGTTGTATTGTCACTGTCATTCAGTTCCAGGAAGGCTTTTATTTCTTTCTTTATCTCTTCCTTGACCCATTCATTATTCAAGAGTGTATTGTTTAGTTTCCATGTGCTCTCGTAGGCAGTAGGGCTTATCCTGGTGTTGATGTTGAGCTTTATTGCACCGTGCTCTGATAGAATGCATGAAATTATTTCAATCTTTTTGTATTTGTGGAGGTTTCTTCTGTGTCCCAGTATATGGTCAATTTTGGAGAATGTTCCGTGGGGTGCTGAGTGGAAAGTGTATTCTCTGTTATTAGGGTGGAATATTCGGTAGAGGTCTATGAGGTCCATTTGGTGTATCATATCATTCAGTTCAGATGTCTCTCTGTTTATTCTTTGTCCTGTTGACCTGTCCAAAGGACTCACTGGGGTGCTGAGGTCCCCTACTATGAGTGTGCTGGGGTTAGTGTGTGACTTGTGGTCCTGGAGAATTGTCTTTACAAAGTTTGGTGCACCAGAGTTTGGTGCATATTTATTCATAATTGTGAAATCTTCTTGGTGAATTGTTCCTTTGATAAAAATGTAATGTCCTACTAGAAAATTAAAAAAAAAAGGAATAAAGGGGCTGGAGAGATAGCCTAGTGGTTTAGAGCACCGACTGCTCTTGCAGAGGACCCGGGTTTGATCCCCAGCACCCACATGGTGGCTGAGAACCGCCTGTAACTCCAATTCCAGGAGAACTCCAATTCCAGGGGAATCCGACACCCTCTTTTGACCTCTGCGGCATTGCACGACATGGATGCACAAACCCACATGCAGACAGTACATTCATACACATAAAATAAATAAATAATTTTTTAATGTAATGGCCTTCTTTATCTCTTCTGATTTCTTTTACTTTGAAGTCTATTTTTTCTGATATTAAAATAGCAACACCTGCTTTCTTTTTGGTACCATTTGCTTGGAATACTTTTTTCCATCCTTTCACTTTAAGGTGGTGCCTGTCCTTGAAGGTAAGATGTGTGTCTTGTAGACAGCATATCGATGGATTCTGTTTCCTAATCCAATCTCCCAGTCTATGTCTTTTGATTGGGGAATTTAGTCCATTAATATTTAAGGTTATGACTGATAGGTTTGTGTTGCTTCCTTTTGCCTTATTATCCATTTGCAGTTTTGCTTTAGGTTTCTACTTCTGCAGTTATGCTTTTATTGATTTCTCTTTCTAGGTGCCTGGGGATGGTTGCTCCTTTCTTCTGTCCTTTGAATTGCTTCAAGTATTCTCTGAAGGGTTGGTTTTCTGGACATGTATTCTTTCATCTTGTTTATGTCATGGAAGGTTTTTCTCTCTCCTTCAATTATAATTGACATTTTTGCTGGGTATAGTAACCTGGGTTGGCATCTATTGTCCTTTAACACTGGGAATGCTTTGCTCCAGGTTCTTCTTGCTTTCATAGTTTGCACTGAGAAGTCAGTTGTAATTCTGATAGGTTTTCCCTTATATGTAACTTGTTGTTTTTCTCTTGTCGCTTTAAGGGTTTTATCCTTGTTTTGGGTGTCTAGCATTTTAACTATGATGTGGCGTGGAGAGTTTCTTTTCTGATCTTGTCTATTTGGAGTTCTATGTGCTTCTTGTATTTGTATTGGTTTGTCTTTTTTTAGTTTGGGGAAGTTTTCATCTATTATTCTGTTGAAGATCTGATCAATACCATTCTCTTGGGATTCTTCTCCTTCCTCTATTACTTTGATGTGGAGGTTTGATCTTTTCATAGTGTCCCACAGTTCCTGGTTGTTCCACTTTTGTGTATTTTTAAATTTTTCATAATCTTTCCTTGAAGTTTTTAGTTGTTCTGTGTTATCTTCCAGGTCTGATATTCTTTGTTCTGCTTCCTCCATTCTGCTTCTGAGGCTTTTTCCATTCCTTTCCTCTTGACTGGGTGGGTGTTTGATTTCCTTTTTCATTTCCTCTTCTGATTTCTTTAGTATATCTACTTCCTTTTGGAGCTTCTCAATCTGTTCCTGAAGCTCTTTGCTTCACTGGTTTGTTTCCTTATCTTTTTCAGCATGGGATCTTTTCAGTGTTTCTAGTTCCTTCCAGAGTTTGTCATTCTCTCTCTCTCTAGGTCCTTCTTGAGTTCTTCATTCTCTTTTCTTAATTCTTTGATTTGCTCTTTATAATCTTGTACTTCTTTAAGTATGTTCACGATTGTGTTTCTGATATCTGTGTCCTGGGCCATCCCCAGGGGGCTCCCACTGTAGGAATCTTCCACAGGTTGGTAGAGCTTGGTGTGGGATTATCCAGCTCCTTTCCCATATTGTCTATTCTTCGTGTTCATGGCATATGGGCTTCTCCTTGCCTGTATTCCAATGTGAGTCCTAAATGCCTCTTCACTGTGTTGAAGGCTTGCTTTTCTTGCCTCCTTCAGATGCCTTTGTAATCCCAGTTGGTGGGGGGGGGGAAGTATCTTTTTCATTGTATTATCATCCACATATAGTCCACATATAGTTAAATCTGCCCTTTTTCAATAAACAATATGGTGAGGCATATTGCATCTACTAAATTGCATGACCATCACCATAATGTAATTGGAGAAACTTCTAATTGTCCCCAAACAAACCCCAGAGCATCAGCAGCTACTCTGTTCCATTCACCCTACATCAGATGCATACAGCGATGACAATTATCCCACATATAGCAACAGATTTTGCAACATTAAAATGCCTGGAGGTTTCTTTTCTTTGGGGATTTTTTTTTTAGACAGAGTCTTCCTGTAGCCCCAGCTGGCCTGGTCACTCTATAGACCAGGCTGTCCTTGAACTCTCAGAGATCTGCCTGCCTCTGTCTCCCGAATACTGGGATTAAAGGTGCCACCAGGCCTGGCACCATACCTGCAAGGTTTTTTTCCTTGTGGCATTATGTTTATCATTTATTTATCATTATTTATTTATTGGGGGCACACACAAGCCATGGCACTCATGTGGAGGTCAGAGGACAACCTGTGGAAGTCGGTTCTCCCCTTTCACCATATAGAACCTGGAGTTTGGACTCAGATCATCAGGCTTGACAGCCAAGTGCACTTATCTGCCATGCCACCTCTCCAACCCTTTTCAAGTGTTTTAAAATACCTTGTTATCAATAGTTACCTCATTGCACATAAATTTTTGCTTCTAATTATAACTATATAATTGTATCAGTCTTTCCTATCCATTCTTCAATACCCTCAAAGGCTTTTAATGTATCTGGACTTGTGCCACAGCCAATCTTAAAACATTTAAAAAGAAACCCTATACCTTTTAGCATTAATCTCCCATTTTTCCTCAACCCTTTATCCCTCAGCAACTAGAAATCTGTTTTCTGTAGTGATGGATTTGACTATTCTATGCATTTAACATAGATGGAATCATCCTCTATGTGTCTGGTGTCTTTCATCTAGCATAATGTTGTTAATGTTCATCTATGTTGTCTCATGTGGCATTATTTCATTTTATAGTTGAATAATATATTATTTTACTGATATGCCCTCATTGAACTCTATATCCACTGATCGTCATTTAGGTTATTTCCATTTGGGGCTCTTATGAATCAAGTTGCTATGATCATTATTACTGAAGTGAGGGGGTTTTTTTGGTCTTTTTGAGACAGGGTCTCCCTGTAGTCCCAGCTGTCCTGGAACTCACTCTGTAGACCAGGCCAGCCTTGAACTCAGAGATCTGCCTGCCTCTGCCTCCCAAGTGCAGATATTAAAGGCATATGCCACCATGCCTGGTATTACTGAAGTTTTTGTTTGAGCAAATACTCCTTTTTTTCTCATCTTTTTTTAAATTTTTATTTATTTCTGTATGTGTATGAATGTACTGTCCGCATGCAAGTCTGCGCACCCGTGTCGTGCAATGCCGCGGAGGTCAGAAGAGGGTCTCGGATTCCCCTGGAACTGGAGTTCTCCTGGAATTGGAGTTTCAGACGGTTCTCGGCCACCATGTGGGTGCTAGGGATCGAACCCGGGTCCTCTGTAAGAGCAGTCGGCACTCTTAACTGCTAGGCCTTCTCTCCAGCCCCAAATACTCCTTTTTATGGATATATGTAACTGTTGGGTCATATGATAACTTTACATTTAACTTTTTTAGGAAAGGCAACTGTTCAAAATTGCTGTACCACTTTACCATCCTCTCAGCAGTACATGAAGGTTCCAGTTTCTCTACATCTCTACATCATTGCCAGCACTTGTTATTGTCGTTTTATTATAGTCCTCCTAGGTGGTCTGAAATGTGTCCCATTGTGGGCTTATTTACATTTCTTTGGTGGCTAATGAAATTGAACATCTTTTCATATGTTTGTTGGCCATTTATATATCTTCTCATTGTTGCTGTGGTGGTGTGTATGTGTTGTGCATGCTTGTGAATATGCATGTTTGTGTGTACATGTGTGCACATGCTCATGAGGAGGAGAGTTTGACTTCAAGTGTCTTCCTCAATCTCTCTTGACCTTACTTACTGAGGCAGGGTCTCTTGTTGATCCCAGAGCTCACCTATTTGGAAAGTAGCTAGCCAGCTTTCCCTCGGCCTCCCAAGTGCTGGGATTACAGATGGGCCTTTACAAGTAGTCAGCGTTTATGTGCCCTGGGGGATCTGAACTCCAGTCATGACACTAGCATAGCAAACACTTTATTCACTGAGCCAGCTCCCTCCCCTGCCCATTTGCTGAAGAAATATCAAGCCCGACTTTGGAATAGACTACTTTCATGAAGATAAAGATTCTTTACCATCATCAGAACCTGGTGTCTAACACAGTTTACATAGAATGATGTAATATGTTTGCATTGTGGTAATGTACATTGAATTCAGGAATGCAACTGTGTAAACAATATCAACTATTGTTGTTGTCGTTGTTATATTCATATTTGTCCACTACTTAAGAACATCACATCACCAGTGACAGGGAATGCCCTAGTGGTATTTGAATTGCAACATTGTTTATCAGGCTGCATTCATTCCTGTGACATGTAAATATGTCTCTGACAGAATTTCAGACTCTTTCAACATTTTTATTTTATGTGTTTGGGTTTGAGTGTATTCCCTGCATGTATGTAATACATGTCCTACAATATCCACAGGTGTCAGAAGAGGGCATCAGATCCCTGGAACCAGAGTTACAGATGGTTATTAGGCACCATGTGGGTGCTGGAAGTGGAAACCAAGGTCCTCTGCAAGAGCAGCCAGTGCTCTTAACCACTGAGCCATCTCTCCAGCCCCATTCCAACTGTTTTTCTTTTAATTTTTAATTGAATTTTTGTGTATTTCATACAGAAAATCTCAATCTTAATTATCTTCATACCCCGTTCCCCACTGACTCCCTCCCATAACCCCCCCAACTGGAATTCACACATCTGTCATTGTGTTAAGCTCTACTGTCTCAAGTTAGTGTCCCCAGACGTTCCTCTCCTGAGGAACAGTCAGCTTATCTGGAGTCCCTCACCTTAGGAAGATCAGTCTTCCTCAACCAGCAGTAGTCAGTTGCCAATATTTCTTCAGCTAAGATTAGGGTCTGCTGCTCATTTCCCTAGTTCTATGCTGGGTTTTTGTCTGCTTGAGTTTGCATGGGTCTTGTGCATGCTGATACTGTTGCTACAGGTTCATACGAGCTTGTAGGTTCCCAGGAGCTTGTAGGACTCTATTTCCATATGGTCATACACCTCCTCCCTGGCTATTATAAACTTTCTGCCCCCCCCCCACCTCTACAATGATCCCTGAGCCCTGGGCAGGTGATATTTAATATGGGAGTCCTATCCAAGAACCCACACTCTGCAGACTTAATCTCTGTTCTTTGGCCATTCGTGACCTTTTGTGTTCCTGGCCCTCTGTTGCATGAAGGGGCTTCATTAATGAGAACTGAGATATTTATTAGTGTCCTTGAGATATTCTTTAAGTGCCCTTGAATGAACTGAGATATTCATTAGTGCCCTTGTTCAGTGTTGCATAATGTTAGGTGTAGGAGTTGCATTGTAGATGTGTCCTTTAGGCTTGGACAATTCACAGAAAATGTCTATGTGTGACTAGTTGTGGTTCTCTGTAAGTCTCCATCTGGTGCAAAAGAAGTTTCTTTGATGAGTGGTGACTGGGATATTTGTAAATATAAGGCCACATATTTTGCACTTAGTAAAAAATTACATTAGTCTGGGGATATGACAGTCTTGGGGATTTCTCTAAGATCTATGACCTTTCCAGCCATGTGTATTTGGCTATGTTTACAGTACCACACATGAATTTCCTCCCATTGAGAGAACTTTTAGTCCAGTTAGATAGCTGTTGATTGCCCCTAATATAAAAGTGCCACTACTACGGCAATGTCATATGCTGTGGCTATTTGGTCTTGAAGCTGCTGTTGGACCATGGATTGGTGTTCTTCCTTAGCAGCTTGCATAGTAATATTCAAAGCTAGGAGAGCTGGCCCTCAGGGGAAGTGGCTTCCAGGTCAGTTCCAGCTCCATTGCTCCAAATCCAGTTTCTGAAGTATGTTTTGTCTTTGGCAAGAGGGCCTTACCTTCAGGTTCTGGGAAGCCATCAGGGCTGTGGCAATAGCCTGTGTGATTTGGGGAGTCTCTTGCACGTCCCTGGCCAACAACTCAAAGAAGTTTTCTCCTCTCTGGCACTGTTTCTTGCTATGTAGTTTTTAGCTCTATACATGGAGTCGTGCAGGGATATTTATGTGTAATTTGTCATTAGGTTGTTGGAAAAATATGATTCCCTTTGTTTTTTTATGCTGGCTAGGCATTATTTCTCTTCCCCCCCTTTCCTGTCTCTTTTTTAACAGGCTTAGAAAAATAGAGATCTCATTAAATGTTAACAATGAGTCATTTATAAAATATTTTGTCATTTTAAAGTATTTTAATGTTGTTTAATGTATAAGCAATTCCTATTGAAAAGTTACATATTAAAATTACATAATTTTGTGTTCTATTGCTTTCCAGCCTTATTTTTATCCCATCCCAGAGCCTGTGAAATCACCCTCCTGCAGCCTCTTCAGATGCTGTGCTGCTTCTCAACCTGCCTTCATAGCCAGGAATCTGGTATACAAGTTCTTTTTAGACACATAAATTTGGACATAGTAGGATTTTGGTCGGGGGTAGGGGAGCATTTGTGAGGGTTTTGGTTTTGTTTGATTGGTTGGCTTGGTTTTAGCTTTTGAGATAGAGTCTCCATGTAGCCCCAGCTGGCCTACAACTTACTATGTACAACAGGCTGGTCTCCATCTCACAGAGAACTGTCTGCCTTTGCCTTCCAAGTGCTGGGATTAAAGATAAGCACCAAGCTGACATAGTAGGATTTTCAGAGATGTATTTTTATGTGTGATATTCCAATGTCAGAATAGGGGAGCTAAATGTACAATGTATTAACAAATACGACCATGCTTACTTATAAGAATGCCACACTTCCCCATTTTCTCCGCTCAGCTACATGTAATTCCTCTCAGCAACCCATGCTTGAATGATGGTCCTTTTCTCTTTCTCATCATATTCAAATGAGTCTGGTCTATTATTACATATCTTAATTCTATTTGATTTTTTTCATTTCCACTCATACTTCTCTTTCCTTTTCTTTCATTTCTTATACAAAGCAGTTTCTTCTCTCAAAATCAAGTTTTGCCATATTACAAGACAGAAGCATCTGACTCCATCATATATTCTAGTCTAGACATTACTAGGCACTGACATACTGAAAAGCTCATTATTTTATAATACATTACTTGTTTCTCTTTTATTCTAGGCTTGGATTGTGATATTCATTTCTTTTAAAATCCTATGTGGAGATAATTTATATTACCTATGACTTTCATTTGGATGTAACAAAGGAAGCCTCACAATCCATTAGTTATAGAAACGGGACAGTGGCTTGAGAACCACTGGTCTGTCCATCTCACATCTCCACATCTCTCATAGGAGGTAAGGGAACCTTCTCTGCTGTGGCAGTTTCTGTGATCTCAGTTGACTGAGCTTGGTTCTCAATATGCAATAGAAATTTAGACAGTCACCTCAACGTAAGCTTGGTATCAAGATTAATAATACTCTCTTGTCCTCAGCACAGAAACCCCCCAGGCTCAACTTCAGAGGTTTAAAAAATGATAAATCTCATGATTTAAGGAACATGTCAAAATATGTGATTCTAATGATTACTAACTATAAAAGACTTAAGCAGGGTAAGAGGTAATATAATCAGGTCTGATTCTATAACCCCCAAGTAATGTGCAGAGAATGGACTGTGAGAGACTCACATATTAACTCAAGAGCCTTTCTAATTTTCTCCACTTACTATGTACAACAGGCTGGTCTCCATCTCACAGAGAACTGTCTGCCTTTGTCTTCCAAGTGCTGGGATTAAAGATAAACACCAAGCTGACATAGTAGGATTTTCAGAGATGTATTTTTATGTGTGATATTCCAATGTCAGAATAGGGGAGCTAAATGTACCTAGGACCACCTGCACAGGGTGGCATTACTCACATGGGGCTGGGCCCTTCCACATCACTCACCAATCAAGAAAATGCTTCCCAGAAATGCCCACAGGACAATCTGATAGAAGAAATTTCCCAGTTGAGGTTCCCTCTTCCCAGGTGTGTAGAGTTAGCAACTGACGCCAACCATGACCAATATCTTTATGTATTGATTATCAACACAGTTGCTCAGCTATGATCTGAGTCTCTACAGCTTCCTGCTAATTAAGGCCAGGCTTAAGAGTTTAGTTGCTACTGCATGAACTAGAAAACATGGAGGACATGCATCCTGGCTTCTCTTACTGCTGTTCTTTGTTCTAATGCACATTTTAGTCAAGTTATACAGAATCTAATATTTAGAAAATGTCTATAATTATCACATGGTTTTTAGATGTCTATAATTATCACAGCAAACTAGAGTCATATCAGACCATGTTAATGTTTGTTTCTTGTTTGTGTGGTTTTGTTGCTGCTATTGTTTTATGTGGTGTTATTTTGTGTCAGTTGGGTTGGTTTTGCTTTTGTTTTGAGATAGGGTCTTACTAGATTGCCTAGCCTTATATCAAACTCCTGAGATCAAGGGATGGTTCAACATATGTAAATCAATAAATATCATAAACACGTAAATGTACTTAAAGAAAAAAACCACACAATCATCTCAATTGATGCAGCAAAAGCTTTTGACAAAATCCAGCATACCTTCATGCTTAAAGTCTTATAGGGAATTGGACTGGAGAGATCATTCCTCAATGTAATCAAGGCCATCTACAAGAAACCCACAGCCAACATCATCCTAAATGGAGAAAAGTTGGAAGCATTCCCCTTAAAGGCAGGAACACGACACAGCTGTCCACTATTGACACTCCTCTTCAATATAGTGCTAGAAATGCTCGCTAGGGCAATAAGGCAAGAGAGCGAAATTAAAGGAGTACTAATTGGAAAAGAGGAAGTAAAACTATCCCTTTTTGCAGATGATATGATAGTTTACCTAAGGGATGCTAAAAACTCCACCAGTAAACTCTTAGAAACAATCAAAAATTTCAGTAAAGTGGCGGGATACAAAATAAACCTAGAAAAATCAGTAGCCTTCCTTTACACCAACGATAAGCAACTGGGGAAGGAATATAAGGAGACCTTCCCAATCACAATAGCCTCAAAAAATAAAATAAAATACCTAGGAATAAACCTAACCAAAGACACCAAAGACCTCTACAGCAAAAATTTTAAAACCCTGAAGAAGGAGATTGAAAATGACACCAAAAGATGGAAAGACCTCCCATGCTCATGGATTGGAAAATTTTACATAGTAAAAATGTCCATTCTACCCAAATTAATATACAGATTCAATGCAATCCCAATCAAAATCCCCATGAGCTTTTTCACAGACTTAGTAAAAAAATCCTTAAATTCATATGGAAAAACAAAAGACCCCAAATAGCTAAAGCAACCCTGAGTGAAAAGGGCAATACTGGGGGGATTACATTACCAGACATCAAGCTATATTACAGGGCTCTAGTCATAAAGATAGCCTGGTACTGGCAAAAAAAAAAAACCATTGACCAATAGAATAAAATTAAAGATCCAAACTTGAGCTCATATAACTTCAGCCACCTCATATTTGACAAGGGGGCCAAAAAAGCTCAATGGAGGAAAGATAACATCTTCAGCAAATGGTGTAGGCAAAACTGGATCACCATTTGTAGAATAAGAAAATTAAACCCCTACCTTTCACCCTGTACAAAAATCAACTCCAAGTGGATCAAAGATCTCAATGTGAAGCCTGAAACCCTGAAGGTGATAAAAGAAAAAATTGGCAACAACTGCAAGACATAGGTGTAGGAGGAGACTTTCTAAACCAGACAGCGCTGCACGGGAAGTAAGGTCAACATTGACAAGTGAGACCTCATAAAACTCAAAAGCTTCTGTACAGTGAAAGAAACAATCAAGGAGGTGAAGAGAAAACCCACAGAGTGGGAAGAAATCTTTTCCAGTGACACATCTGACAGAGCATTAATGTCAAGAATATATAAACTGGGCTGAAGAGATGGCCTAGCAGTTAAGAGTGCCAACCGCTCTTACAGAGGACCCGGGTTTGATCCCCAGCACCCACATGGCAGCCAAGAACCGTCCAAAACTCCAATTCCAGGAGAACTTCAGTTCCAGGGGAATCTGACACCCTCTTCGGACCTCTGCGGCATTGCACGACACGGGTGCACAAACTTGCATGCAGACAGTACATTCATACACATACAGAAATAAATAAAATTAATTAAAAAAATTTTTTAAAAGAATATATAAACTACTCAAAAAACAAAGAAGTAAGAAGACAAATAACCTACTCAAAAGATGGAGTAAAGAGCTGAACAGAGTCTTCACCAGTGAGGAATTAAAGATGGCTGAGAAACATCTTAAAAAGTGTTCATCATAATTAATAATTAAGGAAATGCAAATTAAAACCACTCTCAGATATCATCTCACTCCAGTACGGCTAGCTAAGACCAAGAAAACAAAAGACAACAGATGCTGGAGGGGTTGTGGGGAAAGGGGAACACTCATCCACTGCTGGTGGGAATGTAAACTTGTACAACCACTATGGAAAGCAGTGTGGAGAACCCTTAAAAGACTTGGAATGAGCTTACCATCTGACCCAATCATACCACTCCTGGGTATATATCCCAAAGACTCATCCTACTGCAAAGATATATGCACATCCATGTTTATTGCAGTTCTCTTCACAATAGCGAAGAGCTGGAGCCAACCCATATGCCCCTCAACAGATGAGTGGATGACAAAAAATGTGGTACATCTACACAATGGAGTACTATTCAGCAGTAAAGAAGGATGGCATTATGAACTTTGCAGGTAAATGGATGGAGCTCAAAGCCATTATGCTGAGTGAGGTGACACAGTCCCAGAAAGACAAACAGAGAATGATTTCCCTCATTTGTGGATGCTAACACCAAATCCCCCAGATGAAAGGCAAGCTGAACAGCAGTATGGTTATATTTTTGGTTTATCTGTAAGCAACTATGTTGTCATGATGTGAATCCCTCAATGGGCTCTAGAATCCACCCAGCAATTATTTCAGACTCTGTAATTACTGTATATGGGTGGAGAGTATGTATCCATATTTTAGAATAACATGAAATTAATGGAGGAAAATGCGAATTCCTAAGCATATAAAAGACTGAGAGAAAGATGCAGGACAGTTATAATAGAGTACATGATCTGGAATGGCTTGGGGTGGGGTGGGGGGGAGGGATAGGGGAATATGCCTGAACAGAAATGAAAAATGATGTATGAAATACATAAAACATCAATAAAAAATTCCTTCAAAAAATAAATAAATAAAATAAATACTGAAAAATAAATAAATAAATAAATAAGGGCTGGAGAGATGGCTCAGCAGTTAAGAGCACTTGCTGCTCTTACAGAGGACCTGGGTTTGGTTCCCAGCACCCATATGATGGCTAACAACCATCCATAATTCCACTTCCAGGGAATCTGATTGATATCCTCTTCTGACCTCTGTGGTCCTTGCACAACATGGGTACACTTATACACATGCAGGCAATATACTCATACACAAAAAAATTTATTTATACTCATACACATAAAATTTTATTTATGTGTATGAGTATATTGCCTGCATGTATGTAAGGGCACCCATGTCCTGCAAGGACCACAGAGGTCAGAAGGGGGCATCATATCCCCTGGAACTGGAGTTAGGATGGATGTTAGGCATCATGTGGGTGCTGGGATTAGAACATGGGTCCTCTGTAAGAGCAGCCAATGCTCTTAACTACTGAGCCATCTCACCAGCCTCAGAAATAAAATCTTGAAAGAAATATAACTAGGAGCCTGGATGTATCTCAGTGATAGAGTGCTTGCTTGGCATGCACTGGTTCCTGAGTTTGATCCTTAGCAACACTATAGACACACACACACACACACACACACACACACACACACGCACACGCACATAGATAGAAGAATTTAAGGTACTTTGGGTCAATAGCTAACTGACTATGGGACTTAAATTGCTCATTTATTCTGTGTACCCGAGGAGCACCTGCTTTCTGTGTCCTTTTTCTTATCTGAATAAGTCACTTATTAATAAAATGCAGAATCTTTATGAAATATGACCACCTCTTACAGACACAGCAATACTTTGGGTTATTTTAGTTTTCTGGGGCTGCATTACAAAATACCAAAAACTGGTGTTTAAGAAACAGAAATGTGTTATCCACACCTCTGGAAGCAAGAAGCAGAACAGGAGGCATCAGAGCCATGCTCCCTCAGGAGGCACTAGAGGTAGACCTGTTCTAGCACCTTCTTCCAGCTTCTGGTAGCTCCTCAGCTTAAGGAAGCATAACTTCAGTCTCCACATGGTCTCCCTGCGTGTGCGGGTGTTTGTATCAGGATATCTGTCAAACTGGATCAGGGACACACCCTTGACCATACCCTGAGTCTGTAAATACTCTGCAATGACTCTTATTTCCAAATAAAATCACATTCTAAGGTATTGGGGGTTAGAATCTGAAAATACAAATTTTGAGGGAGAGAACACAATTTAACCCATAACATTTTCCTTTTCCAATAAGTGATCCTTTGTCTTGCCTGGGAAATCGCAGCTGTGAGAAAGGAAGCGGAACAGTGGTTTTGAATAGTTGAATGGCTACAAACTAGTTATTGAAGAAGAAAAATACCAGAAGTCTTGAACAACTGTAAGTATCCAGAAATTGGTCAGAGTTTCTTCTGTATAAGAAATGATATAGGGGCTGGAGAGATGGCCTAGCAGTTAAGAGCACTGACTGCTCTTGCAGAGGACCCGGGTTCGATCCCCAGCACCCACATGGCAGCTGAGAACCATCTTAATAATGCACAACCTGAGTGCACTTACATACATATAGGCAAGACACTCATAAGAAAAAAATAAAATAAATAAAATGTTAACTCCAGTTCCAGGGGAATCTGACACCCTCTTCTGACCTCCACAGCATTGCACGACATGGGTGCACAAACCTACATGCAGACAGTACATTCATACACATAAAAAATAAATAAAATTTTAAAAAAAGAAAAAAGAAATTATATAATACCAATTGAGATATACCTCCTTCTTGTAAACAAACTGGCAAATTACCAGTCAAATTGCATTCTCAAAATGAGTATTCTTTCTAGATTCAAAGATATAAGCACTGTTAATACACACCTCAGCTTCCTACCACCATGTATCTCTAGATTACAAATCTTTAACGCAAAACCTGATATGAGTAAAGTTGTGAAATAACGGAGAATTGCCCTTTGGATATTCCTTTCCTTTCTTTCCCTGTGCCCTCCCATTGCATAACGTGCTTAAAGCATTGCTCTGTGCTTTGTCTGCCTTTCTTGGCCAGCATCCTTTGGGGTACTCTAGCTTTACCACCTAAGCCTTGCTGTTTGGCCCTTCCTACCTCTACCACTTAGGAGTTATTATTATGAGTTCACTTGGAGAAATTTGCCAGTTCTAGATTTCACTGAGCACTCTTTAATATGCTATCTTTGATTGTACTTAATAAACAATTTAAGGGGCTAGAGAGATGGCTCAGCCATTAAGAACACTGACTGCTCTTGCAGAGGTCCCAGGTTTGGTTCCCAGCACTCACATGGTAGGTAAACCATCCATAACTCCAGTTCCAGGGGATTTGATACCCTCTTCTGACCTCCATGGGCACTGCGCAACCTGAGTGCACTTACATACATATAGGCAAGACACTCATAAGAAAAAAATAAAATAAATAAAATGTTATAAAAATAGAAACCCTGTCTCAAAAATATTAATAAATAAATAAATAAATATTGGGGCTAGAGAGATAGGTTGCCTAGTGGTTGATAGCAGTGGCTGCTCTTGCAGAGAATCTGAGTTCGATTCCCAGCACCCACATGGTGGCTAACAACCATCAGTAATTCCAGTTCTAGGAGATCCAATAACCTCTTTTGATCTCCATGGTACTGCACAACACAAGTGCACTTACATACATGCAGGCAATATACTCATATACATGAAATAAAAATGTATTGCCTGCATGTATACAAGTACACCTGTGTCATGCAGTGTCCATGGAGGTCAGAAGAGGGCATTGGATCCCCTGGTACTGGAGTTTCTGGTGGTTATTAGCCACCATGTAGGTGCTGGGAACCAACCCTGAATCCTCTGCAAGAGCATCCGGTGCTCTTAACCACTGAGCCATCTCTCCAGCCCCAAACCTGACTTTTAAGGAAACACAGGATAGCAAGGACAGCAGACTGAACAGAAGAAAGTAGCTGGCATGATGCCATGAAGGAGAATCACCCACTGACCTGTACACTGGATCGGGGCTCTCACGCCTGAGAGAGATATAACTGCTACTGTGTCAGTATAAGCCATTCTGTAAAGAGACCTCTGCTTCAGTCTTTCCTCCCTCCACCCCCAAACCCTAGAGGGGAAGCAGCAAGAAAGGAGGAATCAAGGAAGGATGCTTGGGATGCTATCCACATTCCACTCAACCACCCCACAAACCAGTTCTTTGCTTCTACCATCACCACTGTGGCTACTACCTGCACCACCACCAATATAAGCCCCACTGCCACCATAACTACCATGACCACAGCACTGTCACTGTCCATCACTGCCACAGCCACCACCACCACCACGATCAACACCACCATTGCCACTACTCTACCACCACAGCAAACCTACCACTGCCATGAGCACCACCACAGCAACACCACCATCACCATCACTTAGCTGCAGCAACCGCACCACTGCCGCTACCGCAGCAACAACACCTCTACTACCACAATGACCACCCTGCACACCATCTCTACCAGCACCAAATAACTAGAGTCAAAGACTTTATCCATATTTGTAGTGTGGGGGTAGAAATTTGGGTCAAGTGTGAGTTTAACACTTAAAAACTAATAGAATTGAACCTTTTTTCCTATCCCAAGCTGATAGAAAATAGTATTTGAGTCTTAAAACATAGTTGAGAAACTCTTCTCATAACTTGTATGGCTTTAGAGTTGTGGGATTATACTCTCATGCATCAAAGGAGACTAATACCCCAAGCAGAGTACATTTTGAAAATAGAATCACCTTGAATTTACACCTTGAATTTACACTATCAGTGACTTCAGACTTTTTGTAGAGTGAATAATACCTTCACATTTCCTGAAGACTACATTCATCTCAAGCACAAAGCTTTGCATATATTTAAATACAATCTCCTTTAACACCTATAAGAACTGTGCTGTTATCTGAGCCAAGGTAAGTTGATGCCTTTTTCTAACACTAATGGCAGAATTACTGCTTTGCCAATAGACTTTGTCCACATATGTCTTAACAAGTACGTTTGCTGGCCTGAAAATCACTAATTCCTTTTGAGTTGAGGTCCAGTGGATCACAGAGTACTGCCAGGCAACAGTTCCGCAGGGGATTAGCTTGTCGGTTAATGGATATCCACACAACAGGAAGCATGGAATGTGAAAACTGTTCCTTGTCACCAATGCCCTTGACTCCAGCTGATCAGTATGCACTGTCAGAAATGAGCACATCAGTTCTGAGACCTGTAAGATCCAAAAGCAAAGTCACAGCCAATTGCTTCCCTTGGGTTTGGTGGCTATAGTGATGATATGTTTGTTTTCTTTTGCTTTGTTGATTTTGCATATCCAAAAGTTCATCATCAGCTGACTCACCAAGAGAGAAACTCCAAATAAAAGATAAATATAAATTCATATTTTTTATCAAACCCAGAAGGGAAGAGGACAAAATGTTTTTTCGGGGGGGGGGGTCTTTTGTGACAGGGTCTCTCTGTAGTCCCAGCTGAACTGGAACTCGTTTTCTAGACTAGGCTGGCCTTGAACTCACAAAGATCCACCTGCTTCTGCCTCCCAAGTGCTGGGATTAAAGATGGGCACCAACATGCCCAGATGTTATGGGTTGTTATGTGCCCTCATTTATTTGTGGAAGTTCACATTCCTACAATCTCAGAACATGATTATGTTTGGAGAGAGTCGTTAAAGAATTAATTAACCTAAAATGAGGTTACTAACATGGGCCCTAATACAATAAGATTGGTATCCTTACAGGTATCCTTACAGAAAGGGGAAAATTGAACATAGGCAATACAGGCACAAAGACCACATGAAGACAAGATATAAAAAGGCAGGAAAACAGTCACCTTCAAGCCAAAAGGGAGTCCTCGAGAGATTCTACCCGTGCTAACACCTTGACTTCAGATTTCTAACCTCTAACACTGTGGGAAAATTATTTTCTGTAGTTTCAGCCACCCAGTTGCAGCCCTGCCAAACTGACACAGCCATCATTGTTTCTCCACACGATTTTCCACTTTAAGTTGCAGCATTATAGAGCAGAAAAATGTCCAAGCAAGAATTAGTCAGCTCTTCCCTTCCTTTTATGGACAGTAATAGTAACCAACAGGACAGAGTGCCCAGACAGACAGACAGACACAGTGAGGAAATGTATTGATATATATTTTACATCAACGTGACTCTGTGGATTTATTGTTACCTCCATTTTATAGATTCATAGAGCATGTGATCACAGGAACCTGAGATTCAAACTACGGTCTGTTTGATACCAAACTGCTGACCTCTTAAACATTACCCAGGAAGGAAGTAAACAATTTGCCTAAAACTAATATGTCACTACAAACTAAAGCTAGAATGGAAATTGCCTGACCCAAAACCAAAATCCTGCCTTAATTACTGTAAAGAGGTTTTGAAACACACAGTTTAAGGAAGTTATCAGCCTGGTATAGCGTTATCTAGCCAAACACAGCTTACTGAATCTGCCTCCTGTTCTGCAACATGCTGGTAAATACTTCCTAAGATATCAGAGGATTTGACAAGTGCTTTATGAAATGAATGATGCTTTGGGGGCTGGAGAGATGACTGTGAGGTTAAGACTGCTCTTGCAGAGGACCTGGGTTCGATTCCCAGCACCCACATGATGGCTAAGAACCTTCTTTAGTGCCAGGCACACCTTTAATCCCAGCACTCGGGAGGCAGAGGCCAGCCTGGTCTACAGAGTGAGCTCCAGGCCAGCTGGGACTAAAGGAAGACCCTGTCTCAAAAAAAAAAGGTGAGACTTTTAAGGATCACAGATATCACATCTGGAGCTGGATGCTCTTTATGAGGAACAGGAAGGGAAGAACGGAAATGAGTAAGCTTGGGTTTGAAAAGGAAAGCCCTGGAGTCCAGTTTGGAGCACAGGAAAGGTTCCTCCATGCCTCAGGGTTCTGAGCCTGCATACACCAAAAGTGCTGCTGCTTTTCATTACTTCACTCCTCCATCCGCAGCTGGTACTCCAAGCCTTATGTAATCATTCCTATTCTGGACTCCTCACATTTTGTAAAGATATTCTTTCCTTTTAACTAACACATAGTAATCATACAAGTCTATGGGACAAAGCGTAGCATTTCAACACATGCATATCATATGCAATGATTAGATCAGTTGGCAGAACTTTCTATATGCTTTTATAGGTAGTCTGCACATGAAGAAGATAGTCTAGAGTTTAGGAGGTTTTCTTTTGCAAAAATTGCTTTTACTTTTTCATACATGTGCACCATGAACTCTTACAGTCTACTCTGAAACTAATTGCAGATATTCTCATTAAAACCCAAAGTATAAAATTTCATCTGTAAACTTTAACAAAACCTATAATTTATCACTCTGATGTGAAATATCACAGATGGAAGATGATAAATTCTAACCTGAAACTCCTTTTGGTGTTGGGAGAAATGTCTCCTCTAAGCCAGGCTATGTCATGTATTAGAGGTTCTACAAATGTGATCCACAGCCACACAGGCACCAGCACCTTGAATGGGAACATGTTAGTTCATATCAAGTTAGAAATTCAGCAAGCCCTGGGCCTGCAAGATGGCCCATCTGGGTCTGCAAGATGGCCCATCTGGGTAAAGGCACTGCCTACCAAGCCTGGTATTCAATCCTAGGACACACTTGGTGGAACAAGGAACCAACTCCACAAGTTTTCCTGTGAACTCAACACACAAGGTCAGGGCATGTGCACACACATCAATTAATTAATTATTTAATTAATTAACTAATTAATGACTTTGAAATTTAAAAATTGGCAATCTGTGCTAGTAAGCCTCCCAGAATATTTGAGTGGTGTATGTATATGTTTGTGTGTGTGCATGCGTGTGTGCATGTGTTTGTTCAAACCATTGTCCAATAAGTACTAGAAATGCTAATAAGTCTTTGAATACTGAGCTCCAAAATCTTTAATAAATAATCTAAAGGGGAAAACTGTCAATATGGCATAAACTAATTGTTGAATCATGTCCCATCAATGACACATCACCAAGTTTTTAAGGGACAATTTTTTTCTTCTATTTCTAAAAATATTTTTATTGATTCAAGAATTTCATACAATATATTCTGATCATATTCAGACCCCTCCCCCCTCCACTCTCACCTTACTCCTGCCCCAATTTCATGTCCTATATTATTATTTGTCCTTTTTAAGGCCTATCAAATCTAATCTATGTTTTCCAAGTGCCCTTCAGTATGGGTCTGTCACTTGGAGTCTGGTCAACTTACCAGGCATCATACCAGTAAGGAAACTGACTCTCCCTCTCCTAACATCCACCAAACACCAATAGACTCTCATCTAGGCTTGGAGCTTTCTGCCTACCACCCCCATCCAGGCTGGACCCCTGCCTAGCTTGAGTTTACACAAGTCTTGGCTATGTGGAGTTTCCTTAAAAAACTAAAAGTAGAATTCGCACATGATCTAGCCATACATACCACTCTTGGACATATGCCCAAAAGACTCTGTCTCCTACTACAGAAATACGTGTTCGTTGCTGCTGTATTCACAATAGTCAGGAAATGAAAGCAACCTATATTTAAGAGTAATGAAAGTAGGGTACATTTACACAATGGAATATGATTAGCTGTAAAGAAAAACAAGATTACAGCTGGGTGTGGTGGCACACATCTTTAATCCCAGCACTTGGGAAGCAGAAACAGGTGGATCTCTGTGAGCTCAAGGCCAGCCTGGTCTACATAGTGAATTCTAGATCAGCTGGGGCTACAGGGAGAAACTGTCTCAAAAAGGCAAAAAAGAAAAACAAGATTATGAAATTTGAAGGTAAGTGAATGGAACCGGGGGAAAAAAAATCATCCTAAATGAGATAATGAAGGGATGCCCACTTTAACTGCTTAGGTGCCTTAGAACAACCAAGGATCTGTGAGCATTCACAGGAAACAATCTTTTATGGGATAAATGTGTAATTACAGATTATGGTACTTTTTCAATGTTTTTCTTTTCATCCTCCTTTTTAATGTGCTGTTCCTATGAAATTATCCTTTGGAACCATTGCCGATTCTAAAGCTACAAGAGGCTAATGGGGAGTAATAATGACTCAAGTATGCTACATGCAGGCATGAAAATGCCACAATGAAACTTTATCTTATGCAATGAATATATGCTAATAAAAAGCTTTTCAATTTGGGGATATAAATAAGGAATACACCAAGATATTAACAGACCTTATCTCTGGGCAAAAGAATTAGGGTCAAATTTTGTTTGTCTTTACATTTTAGGGGCAAAATGAAGGTAAGGTTAAATAGGTATACAAACTTGTATTCAATTCAATAGAAAGCCATTATTCATAACTGCCTCAGCAAGGTCCAGTGTTAATGGTTAAAAACTGTGTTTTTTAAAATTGACATAGAATGCATTTTTAACAAACAGGATTGAACAGAGATATTTTCCTCTCCCTTTCTCGTTGCCTTCTAATAGGTGACAGATGGACTGACTATATTAAATGGGAATTAGATGGGAACTATTCCAGGGAACTAGTCCAAATAGATTTCTTTAATTGTAACAGAGTTTCTCTAAATGCTGAAATGTTTCCTATTCTGAAAAAGAGTATGTTCAGAATCTACAGAGAAGCTCTTGCTATAATGCACAGAGTCACAGTATACAATTCCTTGTCAGGCCTACTGGCCCTCAGTTCCATGGACTACCCCTCTCCTTTAGTTGATTGGTAGTTTTGTTATAATAAAAAGGATTCATATTCTGGCTGCTTTCTGTTTACTACAGTGACTGAGAGTAAATGGTTTGGTTCTGGTTTTTTTGTTTTTTTTCCTCCTCACTTTGACTCTTTAAGATGTGTTTTCTTTAACACTAAACTACTGTATTCACTTTTAAATGTTCTTCATTTAGATTTCTTGTAGGTACTTCCTGTAAATTTTATGAGTCTCTATCCTTTGAGGTGCTGTGCTGTCATTTCTGAAACCAATGAAGCATGGCCTTTTATAGGGTTGACTTGTACCAATCTACTCAGCTGGAAGAAAGTTTGGCCTTCTGTTTCTCTACAATTTCCCACCCAGAAAATGACTCTGCATGTGATGTTGTTACACTGACATTTGAAATCCCAAATACAGTCATCTTTATGCTCATTTTTGTCATTTCCCAAATACCAAGCTATTGTCTCCCCACTATGATTCAGTGAAGGATACACAGAGGATTTGGTCAAAGCCTTGGAGAAAGTCAAAGCTTTTCAACTTACTGACTCTCTGAATCACTTCACTTCTTTGAACTCCAATTTTCTCAGCTATAAAATGGGAGTAATACTAACTACAGTCACAGAGGTTATAAAAATAACAGTGTTGCAGTAAAATTTCAGTGTGATTACTTTCATTGTCTTCTGTCCTCGGAGCCCCAGAAAGCATGAAGTAACCAAAAGGAACAGGAAAGGGAGTAATTCAAAGGAAATAAGATCTGCTTTCGGAAGAGCTTAGAATTTGTGCTTGTTGTTTTCTTCATCTGGAGGGGCTTCACCTTCCGTGTTTTCAGCTCCAGCTGGGAAGAACTGTACACTAAAAGAGTTTCTAGGCTGAGGTAGAGGTCATGGTAAAAATCGTAGGGGTGGAGGGAAATCACCCAAACACAGAGCTGATGACAGGGCTCAGTGGGTTAAGGCTCACCAAACCTACTGACTGAGTTCGATACATGGAACCCATATGGTAGAAGGAGAAAAGCACCGGGAGTAGTGGCACACGCCTTTAATCCTAGCACTTGGGAGGCAGAGGCAGGTGGATCTTTGTGAGTTCAAAGCCAGCCTGGTCTACACAGCGAGTTCCAGGACAGCTGGGGCTACAGGGAAACCCTGTCTCGAAGAGACCAAAAAAAAAAAAAGAAAAGAAGGAGAAAAGCAACTCCGTCAAGCTGTCTTCTGACCTTCACAAACCCATGCTCATGCCCACACATACATATACATATATTATAGACACACATACATGAAATAAGAAAATGTTTTAAAAATAATCAAAGAATAGACTAGCATAGCCGCCATCTGTCCAGTCTGTCTAGTTTCTCCAGAAGTCACTGCCAGGTTCTTTCTTACAGCTAGGCAGGGATGGAGAGAAACTGAGATGGAGACAGTCACACAGAAAGTAAGGAACAAATGGACTTTACAGACTGTGAGAATAGCACGGTCCCATGATAACGTCTAGGACTTTGACAAGTGAGATAAGAAATGTACCCAGAGTCATCTGAATCTTGGAGAAAAAAGCAAAAGTAATAGCTCTGAGCAACTAATACAAGAAAAATTTAAAGTAAATATGACAACAACAGATCTGTTGGCAGTAAGCACAGCACAGGAAGGGATGAAGTTTAGAGTTTTCTCTGCTCCATTTCTCCGTGTCCTGATAATTAAAGTACATGTCCATTGGAGTGGATGTCTGGGTATGATGGCAAGGGCATTTAATCCCAGCACTCCAGAGGCAGAGGCAGGTGGATGTCTGTGAGATGGAGGCCAGTCCTACATAGTGAGGTCTAAGCCAGCTGGGGCTGCAAGGAAACACTGTCAAAAAAAAAAAAAAAAGCCTGATACTTTTTTTTTAACTTTGTTTATTTTTTTTAATTTAATTTTTTTATTGATGCTTTGTGCATTTGGTACATCATTTTCCAATTCAGATCAGGCGTTTTTCCCTTTCCCTTCCCCCCCACCCCCACCCCATCCCAGATCATGTATTCTGCCATAACTGTCTTGCATCTTTCTCTGTTTTTTTTTTCCTTTTTTAGCTATAAGTGATAATAAGGGATTCTACAATATAAGAGCACAATTGTTTTCAGATCACATTGACGTTGCTCAGTTTGCCATACAATTAGGTAATTGGTGCTAGCATCTACAGATGAGGGATACCATTCATTGTTTGTTTTTCTGGGAATGTGTTACTCCGCTCAGCATGATATCTTCTAGCTCCAACCATTTACCTGCAAAGTGCATCATGTCATCTTTCTTTACCGCTGCATAGAACTCCATTGTGTAGATGTACCACATTTTCTCTATCCACTCCTCAGTTGAGGGACACTTGGGTTGGTTCCAGCTCCTTGTTATTGTGAAGAGAGCTGCAATAAACATGGCTGTGCATGTATCTCTGCAGTAAGATGAGTTTTGTGGGTACATACCCAGGAGTGGTATGGCTGGGTCGGGTGGCAAGTTCATTCCAAGTCTTCTAAGGGTTCTCCACACTGCTTTCCATAGTGGCTGTACGAGTTTACATTCCCACCAGCAGTGGATGAGTGTTCCCCTTTCCCCACAACCTCTCCAGCACTTGGTATCATTTGTTTTCTAGATCCTAGCCAGTCTTATTGGAGTAAGATGATATCTTAAAGTGGTTTTCATTTGCATTTCCTTAATTATTAGCAATGTTGAACACTTCTTAAGATGTTCCTCAGCCATCTCTAATTCCTCACTTGTGAAGTCTCTGTTCAACTCTTTGCTCCATTTATTGAGTGGGTCATTTGTTTTCTTTCTTCTTTGTTTTTTGAGTAGTTTATATATTCTGGAAATCAATGGTTTGTCAGATGTATCTGTGATGAGGGTTTCCTTCCATTCTGTGGGTTTTCTCTTCACTTCCTTGATTGTTTCTTTTGATGTACAGAAGCTTTTGAGTTTGATGAGTTCCCATTTGTCAATTGTTGACCTTAATTCTTGTGCAGCTGCTGTCTGATAGGAAGTCTTTTCCTATGCCTATGTCTTGTAGTCTGCTGCCGACTTTTTCTTCTATAGCCTTCAGAGTTTGAGGTTTCACGTTGAGGTCTTTAATCCATCTGGAGTTGACTTTTGTACAGGGCAAAAGATAGGGATTTAATTTCATTCTTCTACAAGTGGTGATCCAGTTTTGCCAACCCACTTGCTGAAGATGCTGTCTTTGTACCATTGTGTCTTCTTGGCCCCCTTGTCAAATATGAGATGGCTGAAATTGTATGTGCTCAAGTTTGGATCTTTGGTTTTGCTCCACTAGTCAAGAAGTCTGTTTTGTGCCAGTACCAAGCTGTTTTTATGACTATAGCCCTGTAGTATAGTTTGAAGTCTGGTATACAGATCCTCCCTATATTGCTCTTTTCACGCAGGGTTGTTCTGGCTATTCGGGGGTCTTTTGTTTTTCCAAATGAAATTAATGACTTTTTTCTCCAAGCCTGTGAAGAAACTCTTGAGGATTTTAATTGGAGTTATGGGTCTGTTTAAGCTGTCGATCTCTTCTTGGTTGAGCTTTGGTGATTCCCAGGATTTTAGATATTCATCCATTTCTTCTAGGTTTTCAAAGTTAGTAAAGGTTTTTGAAGTATTCCCATTTGATTTTCTGGATTTTTTCATTGTCTGTTATGATATTTCCCCTTTCATCACAGATTGTATTGATTTGGAGTTGTTCCTTCTTTCTTTTGGTTAACTGGGCTAGACATCTATCTTGTTTATTCTTTCAAAGAACCAACTTTTGGATTCATTGATTTTTGTATTGTTTTCTTTGTTTCTTTTTCATTGATTTCTGCTCTGATTTTTGTTATTTCTTCCTGTCTGTTGCGTTTAGGGTTCATCTGTTGTTGTCTCTCAAGTGTTTTTAGCTGCAGTGTTAAATCATTCACTTGTGCTCTTTCTGTTTTTCTAATGTAGGCACCCAGGGCTATAAACTTCCCTCTTAGTACTGCTTTTAAAGTATCCCATAGGTTTTATTGTGTTGTTTTATCATTGTCATTCATTTCCAGGAAGGCTTTTATTTCTTTCTTTATCTCTTCCTTGACCCATTCATTATTGAGGAGTGTGTTGTTTAGTCTCCATGTGTCCTTGTAGATAGTAGGGCTTATCCTGGTGCTGATAGTGAGCTTTATTGCATTGTGGTCTGATAGAATGCATGAAATTTTTTCAATATTTTTGTATTTGTGGAGGTTTCTTCTGTGTCCTAGTATGTGGTCAGTTTTGGAGAATGTTCCGTGGGGTGCTGAGTGAAAAGTGTATTGTCTGGTGTTAGGGTGGAATATTTGGCAGATGTCTGTGAGGTCTGTTTGGTGTATCATATCATTCAGTTCAGATGTCTTTCTGTTTATTCTTTGTCTGGTTGACCTGTCCAAAGGGCTCAGTGGGGTATTGAAGTCACCTACTACAAGTGAACTGGAGTAAATCTGTGCCTTGTGGTCCTGGAGAATTGTCTTTATAAAGTTTGGTGCAGCAGAGTTTGTTGTATATATATTCATAATTGTGAAATCTTCATGGTGAATTGTTCCTTTGATAAAAATGTAATGGTCTTCTTTGTCTCTTCTGATTTCTTTTACTTTGAAGTCTATTTTGTCCGATATTAAAATAGCAACACCTGCTTTCTTTTTGGTAACATTTGCTTGGAATATTTTTTTCCATCCCTTCACTTTAAGGTGGTGCCTGTCCTTGAAGGTAAGATGTGTTTCTTGTAGACAACATATTGATGGGTTCTGTTTCCTAATCCAATCTCCCAGTCTATGTCTTTTGATTGGGGAGTTTAGTCCATTAATATTTAAGGTTATAACTGATAGATGTGTGTTGCTTCCTTTCACCTTATTATCCATTTGCATTTTTGGTCTAGGTTTCTACTTCTGCAATTATGCTTTTATTGATTTCTCTTTCTAGGTGCCTGGGGATGGTTTCTCCTTTCTTCTGTCATTTGAATTGCTTCAAGTATTCTCCGAAGGGTTGGTTTTCCAGACATGTGTTCTTTCATCTTGTTTATGTCATGGAAGATTTTTCTCTCTTCTTCAACTATAATTGACATTTTTGCTGGGTATAGTAACCTGGGTTGGCATCTATTGTCCTTTAACACTGGGAATGCTTTGCCCCATGTTCTTCTTGCTTTCACAGTTTGCACTGAGAAGTCAGTTATAATTCTGATGGGTTTCCCCTTATATGTAACTTGTTGTTTTTCTCTTGTGGCTTTCAGAATTTTGTCTTCGTTTTGGGTGTCTAGCATTTTAACTATGATATGGCATGGAGAGTTTCTTTTCTGATCTTGTCTGTTTGGAGTTCTAAGTGCTTCTTGTATTTGTATCAGTTTGTCTTTTTTTAGTTTGGGGAAATTTTCATCTGTTATTCTGTTGACTATCTGATCATTACCATTCTCTTGGGATTCTTCTCCTTCCTCTATTCCTATGATGTGGAGGTTTGATCTTTTCATAGTGTCCCACAGTTCCTTGTTGTTCCACTTTTGTGTATTTTTAAATTTTTCATAATCTTTCCTTGAAGTTTTTAGTTGTTCTGTGTTATCTTCCAGGTCTGATATTCTTTGTTCTGCTTCCTCCATTCTGCTTCTGAGGCTTTTTCCATTCCATTCCTCTTGATTGGATGAGTGTTTGATTTCCTTTTTCATTTCATCTTCTGATTTCTTTAGTATTTCCACTTCCTTTTGGAGCTTCTCAATCTGTTCCTGTAGCTCTTTGCTTCACTGGTTGGTTTCCTTATCTTTTTCAACATGGGATCTTTTCAGTGTTTCCACTTCCTTCTGGAGTTTGTCATTCTCTCTCTCTAGGTCCTTCTTGAGTTTTTTCATTCTCTCTCTTAATTTCTCTGACTTGTTCTTTATAGTTTTTTTATTTCTTTTTGAGTATGTCCACAACTGTACTTCTTTTTTTTTTTCAATACCAGGTCGATGCATGGAGTAGACGGAGCAAGCTCCTATTCTAACTCCTACTTCCAAAAATCCATTTAATATATTATCTTCAGATAGAGGACCTATCAGATATTAAACTGATAGAACAGATACTATACTTGATCTTAGCCAAAAGGCCAAGAAGCAATCACAATTATACTTCTAATATCTGTGTCTTGGGCCATCCCCAGAGGGATCCCACTGTAGGAGTCTTCCACAGGGTTGGTAGAGCTTGGTTTGGAATTATCCTGAACCTTTCCCATGTTGTCTCTTCTTTGTGTCCCTGGCATGTGGGTTTCTCTTTGCCTGTATTCCAATGCAAATCCCAAATGCCTCTTCGCTGTGTTGAAGGCTTGCTTTGCTTGCCTCCTTCAGATGCCTTCGTTGTTTGATTGATTTGTTTTTCTTATGGAATGTTGACTTGTGCAAGTTTTAGGCTTTCTATTGGAAGTCTAACTCATTCTTCCCTTTCTGTTCTTAAGGTTCTCCAAAGAATCCACTTGGACACTCTTTCTGCAATCCCAGTTGGTGGAGGGAGGGGATTCCTGTTTAGGTGGTCTTGAGAAATCCCTGATCTCAACAGGGCCACCTTTTATACCAGCTAGTAGGACAACTCCGCTCCCACAGCCACACAAGCCAATCAAGCCAAAGACGATTGAATCAAACCAAACAATCCACCGGGCCGAAGCACCCAACTCCTACGTGCTTCAGGTGGTCTTGGGAAATCCCTGATCTTACCTGATACTTTTTGAAATAATAAACTAATTGGTGGACTGGAGAGATGGCTCAGCAGTTAAGAGTACTGGCTGTTATTGCATAAGACCTCGGTTCAAATCCAGGCACACACATGGCAGCTAGCAACTGTCTGCAACTCCAAGTCCAGGGGATCTGATCCCCTCTTCTGTCTTCTGTGGGCATTGCATGACATGAGTGCACTTATATACATGCAGGCAATACACCCATACACATAAAATAAAAATAATAAATAAAATATTTTTAATAGAAATTAATCTGTACAAACTGCAAATAACAACCCTTGAAAAAAATGACATTCCTTCCAAAATAAGGATAGATTCGATGTAGCTAAATGAAGAATGAGAAAACTCAGGATGCTGAGCTAGCTCTTTTTTTTTTTTTTTTTTTTTTTTTTTTTTTTTTGAAACAGGGTCTCTGTACAGCCCAGCAGGCAGCAGGCCTGAAACTCACTATGTAGACCAGGATGGCCTTGAACTCACAGACATCTGCCTGCCTCTGCCTCCCAAGTGCTGGAATTAAAGACGTGCACCACCACACCCAGCTGTCTTTGTCCTTTCACAATTTCATACATATATGTGACACCGTTTGACCTCATCTCTCCATTACCCTCTCATGCCCTTCCCACTCCAGCTGAACCCCTTCTTCCCAACAGGGCAACCTCTTCCTACTTTCACGTTTTTTTGTAATCTACTACATATAATTTGGGTTTCTTGGTTTAATTTTCAACATCAACTTGATGGTATTTAGACTCACCATGGAAACAAACCTCTGGGTTTTATCAAGATTAGATTAACTGAGGTGAGAAGAAATTTCCTAAATGTGGCCAGTACCATTCCATGGACTGTATCCCAGAAGAAAACAAAGGACACCAAATGCTGGAGAGGTTATGGGGAAAGGGGAACACTCATCCACTGCTGGTGGGAATGCAAACTCATACAACCCCTATGGAAAGTAGTGTGGAGAACTCTTAAAAGATGAAAATGAGCCTACCACCACATGCACACCTAAGTTCATTGCAGCTCTCTTCGAAATAGTGAAGAGCTGGAAGTAACCCAAGTGTCCCTCAACTGACAAGTGGATAAAGAAAATGTGGTACATGTACACAATAGAGTTCTATGCAGCAGTAAAGAAAGATGACATCATGAACTTTGCAGGTAAATGGATGGAACTAGAAGCCATTATGCTAAGTGAAGTAACATAGTCCCAGAAAAACAATCAACATATGGTGTCCCTCATTTGTGAATCCTGGCACCAACTCTCTCTTTATAAGGCAAACTAAATAATTCCTTTTTTTCTTTCTTTTATAGTAAATATAACACCTGATATTACTCATTAACTTGCTATGTAATGTAGGAATGTAAAGTAATATTTTTTCCTTACCTGAATGCAATTCTATTGTCAAAATGTGAATCCCTGAACATGTTTTGGAATTGACCTATAGTTTATTTTCAGATGTCATAATTTTGGTATATGTGTGCCATGTATGTAGGCATATTTTGGAATGATACAAACTGAAAGGAACAACAAAAACAAAAAGATTCGTTCAAAGAACTGATTGAAACAGCACACTTCTGCCCAGAATAGTAAACTTCTGCACCCCAAAATTCAAAAAAGACAGAGAAAAAAAGAAATACATGTATGGCAGAATGCATGAGCTCTGACAGGGTGGGGAGCAAGGAGGGGGAAGGGGTCTAGATTTGATTAAGTAATATCATACAAAATACACAAAACCTCAATTTAAAAGAAAAAGAGTAGGGCTGGAGAGATAGCCTAGCGGTTAAGAGCACCAACTGCTCTTGCAGAGGACCTGGGTTCGATCCCCAGCACCCACATGGCGGCTGAGAACCGTCTGTAACTCCGATTCCAGGAGAACTCCAGTTCCAGGGGAATCCGAGACCTTCTTCTGACCTCCGAGGCATTGCATGACACGGGTGCACAACCTACATGCAGACAGTACATTCATACACATAAAAAATAAATAAAAATAAAAGAGTAACTGAGCTGAGCACAAGCCTCTGTCTCTCTCTCTCTGGTTGCTATGTGTGGACATGATATGCCTAGCCACTGCCTGCTCCTGTGGCCAGGCCTTCCTTGTCATGATGGAATACAAGCCAGAATAAACCCTTCTTTAAGTATGTAGAGCTTTCTTACAACTGTATCACTTGGGGCTGGACACCTCTTCTTCTCTGTGTTTGCAGTCCCATCTGTTGCAAAATGAAGCGCAAAGATGAAGTGGGAGGTCCACTTATCTGTAAATATTAGGATATGTATTTAGAATGTAGTAAGAGGGAAGGGGATATATGCCTGAACTGAATTGGAAAATGATGTATGAAATACACAAAGCATCAATAAAAATAAAAATAAAAATAAAGGTTTAGTAAGAAAAAAAAAAAAAAGAATGTAGTAAGAAATTATGTTGCTCTAGGAAAGTGGCAATAGTAAGTTCATCTCTAGGATCTACGATCTCTCCAACCGTGTGTATTTAACTGTTTGCAGTACCATGCAGGGATTTTTCTCCTGTTGAGCAAGCCATAAGTTCAATTAGACAGCTGTTGATTACCCCCAAGTTAGAAGTGCCACTACTGCGCCAATAGAGATAGTTGGCTGGGCTAGTCACTGTTACAGTCCGTAAGCCTGACATTTGGGTACGACCACTCATTAGTTTTCCCCTTTGGCAGTTTGCATAGCACCTTCTGATGCTGTGATAGCTAGTCTCCAGGGCAGAAGGCTTCCCACTCAGTTCCAGCTCAATTGCTCCATGTCCTGTGTCCAAAACATGTGGTGTCTTCAGCAGTAGAATCTTACCTTCAAGTTCTGGGAGCCAATTGAAGGCTGTAGCAATAGCCTATATTATTTTGGAAATCTCTTGCACTACCCTGGCCAACAATTCAAAGTGAGGCTCTCCTTGCCTAGCTCTGTGATTGTTATATGGTGTTCAGCTATACACAGGCACTTCCATTTGTATTATATGTATATTTTCAGTAGGCTTATGAAACAATACATTTCCCTATGGTTTTTCACAGCTCATACTTTCCCACTAATCACAGAAAATAAATATTATCAGTGTAAGAGAAAATTTTGCAATAAATCCCTGGATGCTTAGTAAATTCTACAAATAGAGACATTACACATTCCAGAAGTCCAATTTAAGGGAAGTCAGCATAGTAACTCATGTTTAATTGAAAAAAATTGAGAACTATCCATGGTATAACAAAATATGATTTGTAGAAAATAAAAAATAAAAAAACAAGCCAAATGTGGTGGTGCATACCTTTAATCCCTGCACTTGGGAGGCAGAGGCAGGCAGATCTCCGTAAGTTCAAGGCCAGCCTGGTCTACAGAGCGAGTTCCAGGACAGCTGGAGCTCCAGGGAGACCCTGTCTCAAAAAGATCAAAAAAGAATAATGGCTACTGTAACTGTTGAAAATGCACTAGATAGGGGCTGGAGAGATGGCCTAGCAGTTAAGATCACCGACTACTCTTGCAGAGGACCCGGGTTCGATCCCCAGCACCCACATGGTGGCTGAGAACCGTCTGTAACTCCAATTCCAGGAGAACTCCAGTTCCAGGGGAATCCTACACCCTCTGCTGACCTCTGCGGCATTGCAAGACACGGGTGCACAAACCTACATGCAGACAGTACACTCATATAAATAAATAAATAAATAAATAAATAAATAAATAAATAAATAAGAATTAGGAGTTTAAAAAAAAAGAAAATGCACTAGATAAGTGTGTAAGGATCTTCATATGAACATTAGGTAGGTGCATGCCTTAGCAAAGCCTTCATCCAATTCTTTTAAAAACATGCTTAGTGCCGGGTGTGGTGGTGCACGCCTTTAATCCTAGCACTTGGGAGGCAGAGGCAGGCAGATCATTGTGAGTTCAAGGCCAGCCTGGTCTACAGAGTGAGTTCCAGGACAGCTGGGGCTACAGGGAGATCCTGTCTCAAAAATACCAAAAAAAATGCTGAAAGAGGCTGGGGAGTGGGAAAAGTGTTTGCTGTGTAAGCATGAAGATAGCCAGTACCCATGTAAAAACTGGACATGAAGGCTCAGGTCTGTAACACCAGCACGTGTGGGGCAGAGACGGGTGGATCCTGAGGGCTGGTGGGCCAGCCAGTCTAGACCAAATGTCAACAGCTGAAACTGGCAGTTGCAGACTCTGTGAGACCTTCCTGTCTCCCAAAATAAGACAGAAAGTAATAGAGGAAAAACTGTGACATCAGACCATCTCACCTCCACACATGCCCACATGGGTGGACGTGTGTGCATACACGCATGCACACAGGGAAAAATCAGAAAAAGAAATTTGATTTTTATAGAAAAAATTGCAAATTTTTCTTAATTACAATATTTTTATAATCAGAAAATAAAAGAAACACAGGCGTTTTATAGAATTGTATATGAAAATAAAATATCTTAAGCCTGTTCATTTAAAATAATTGTAATATAGGCTACCATTGCTCTACTTATTTTTAATAGTTGACAAAAAGAAGTTCAAAGCATGTTAAGTCACATTTCAAAACATATCTTGGCCTGGCAATAGAGAGTGTTTCCAACCCAGGCTAACACAGACACAAACTGCTCACATGGTATACATTAACACGACATGTTTTTAAATCATAAAGACAATACAATCTAATACCTCTAGCGAAATTCTTCTCTGCATAATTATTCAATGATGGAGAAGCCTGGAAAGCAACAAATGACAAGAGGAACAGCAGAGGAGAAATGGGAGATGGTGGAATGACAATGGGGAACAAATTACAGATCTGATTTCAGTGACGTGAGTGAGAACCAGGTCAGTGCTGATTGGGACTGGGTCCTGAAGGGAGGTCTGCCTGTCCTCACTGCCTGCTGAGACCCATGTAACGTTCAAACTAGGGATAAGAGAAAACTCTGACCAGAGGAGCTGGCAAAGCCTATGAATAAGAGCCTTCAGAGCTTCATTTAGCACCAAAAGAAGCACAAAATTAAATACATATGCTGAACCTGCTGAGGTGACAGAGCTTAGAGATAAAGTTACAAAAATATGTAAAGGTATTAATGCCAAGAAGAAAGGGAAAGCCTTTAGCCCAGAGCTAAAGACAATAGGATTAGGCAAATTAAAACCAGAAAAGATGGAGTAAAAATCCTTTATAGGATGTCATTGGAACATCTCTTACTGCTTCACTTTACGTGTACTACATGACTTAATAGTTATATTGGTCCTATCCTAAGGACACAGGTTAATGTTCATCCTTTGTCACCAAAGAATAATTTAAGCTTCTTAAATTCCTTAAATTATAGTATAGCTCAGCAGTTGCCCAAAATTCACTGCATGAGAGAATCATCTGGGGAACTAAACAAAATTTTTTTTGAGGACAAGATGGATCAATAGGCAAGAATTCTTCTCATGAGTCTCCAGAGAGCTGACCCCAGGAGGTTGTCCTCTGATGTCTACATGTGAGCCACGTGTGTGGGGTGTGCCATGTGTGGGGCTGTGCACACACACCAGAAATAATAATAACAATAATAATAATAATAATAATAATAATAAATGTAATAAAAATGTTTTTCAATATCCAGGTCACATTCCATACTTATTATTATCGTAATACCTGGGAGTGGAGGGGGGTGATCAATACACCTTAAAAGGATCAAGAGATCCCAAAATGGAATGTGCAACAAAAGAAAGAGTGGAAAGGAGGGAGGGGAGAGGAAGGGTAACATCTATCATTACCATCTGAAACCACCTGCATCAAAATCTTTGTTGATTTTATCTCAGATTGAAATTTTGCTTTGTTTCCTCTCCTGTTTCTCAGTTACATCATTGAAATCAGATCTGTAATTTGTCTCCAATTATCACTCCATGATCTCCCATTTCTCCTCTGTAGTTCCTCTCGCCATTTGTTGCTTTCCAGGCTTCTCCATCATTGAACAATTATGCAGAGAAGAATTCCTCTAGTAGAGTATTTATTAGCATACCCCACATAATCATTTGGAATTTTTCCAGGGTCACTGTGATTTTTTTCAATATGTGATGCATCTAGATGTATGAGTTTGGAAGTGAATCCTAAAGCAAATGCAGTTACCTTTATTTTTCACTTGAAAAATCCCATAACGAATTGTATTTTTTGTGTTTGGCTTTTGAAAGCAAATTTATAATGTATGTATGTTTACAAAAGGTGAAAGATTATTCCTCCTCTTTTACAAATATTCCCTTCATCAGAAGACAACCTGTCCAACAATAGCCACACCAAAAAAAAAAAAAAGACAACCTGAAGGCCTGAGCATGTGTGGTAGAACACTTGCCTAGCATGCACTGAGTGTTGGGTTCGAGAAAGAAGAAAGGACAGCCTGTCTGCCCCTCCCTACCATCCTGTAGGTTCCAATCTCAATCTCTCTCTCTCTCTCTCTCTTTCTCTCTCTCTCTCTCTCTCTCTCCCTCCTCGCTCTCCTCTCACGTCTTCTCCCTCTCCCTCTCTCCTCTCTTTTTTTTTTTTTTTTTTTTTTTTTTTTTCTCCTTTTTTTCCTCCTCTTCGTCCTCTTCTCCTTCCGTCGCCTCTCCTCTCTCGTCCTCCTCTCCTCTCTCTCCTCTTCCATCCTGGAGGTTTGGTCAGTACTCTGATCCATCCTGGAGGTGGGTCCTTTGCTCTCTGATCCATCCTGGAGGTGGGTCCTTTGCTCTCTGATCCATCCTGGAGGTGGGTCCTTTGCTCTCTGATCCATCCTGGAAGTGGGTCCTTTGCTCTCTGATCCATCCTGGAGGTGGGTCCTTTGCTGTCCGATTCATCCTGGGGTCCTTGACTCACTGATCCCTCCTGGAGGCGGGTCCTTTGCTCCTCCAATTCCTCTTTATCTTAGTTCTCTTCATGGTCCTTAGTCCTCTGTGAGAAGGAATTTTCCAGACCAGAGGGTAAAACTTAACCATCTAATTTCAGATAGGAACAAAATGTCTCCCATAAATGACCTCGCAAAGTAAAGGGCAGATTTGGAGCCTTGGCGCTCCTGGCCACCCAGCGAGTCTGGCGTGGAATAGCGTCCCCCGAGGCAATTGGGGTGGAACTACATTCTGCAGCTGCCCGTCACCCAGAGCTGAGCCTGACACATTCGCCCACCACCTTTTTCAGCTTCTTCTTCACTTGGAGACCATGACATCACATCAGTTCCAAATAATTTCTACCAATGTTTACCCTTTAAGACATCTACGTCTCCTGGCCCTTGGGTCTTTTTTCCCCCACATTCATAATCCTCTTCACCAGTATAAGTGGCTAGGAATGAGCCACTTGACTCCTTAATCTCAGCTCTTTGCCCTCTCTGACCCTACCGAATTTCCTGATTTCCTGCCTCTTGAAACCCTCTGATGGTCCACATTCCGGACTTCACCAGCCAGCACTAAAACACATCAAATAATTCAGAGTCTTCCCTGTGAAACAGCAAACTTCCTGCATGTTCTCACTCATCTATTCAGCCAGTGATTGCTTCATCTGTGTGTTCTGTCTGCCTTGGTATGCATCAAGGACCACAACCCAAGCAGTCCTGTCCTCCTAGGTACTACCATCTTTCCTGGTTTGTCATACTCAGCCTGGTTTGCTAATGCCTCATCCCTCCATATTTAAGCCTGTTTCTAAGCATGCTTCATTCCGTGGACTTAGATACTGGTGTCCCTGTTCATTAAGCATCACAGTGCTCACTATATGAGTTCCCAGCTGGCTCATTAGCCTCTGTGGTCCTGTCACTGGATAAAAACAAAATTCAAAAGCTACCTTTGCACCTCCACTAGTAAATATGTTCTAATCACAAACAGGAAGAAAGTGAGGACTCCTGCAGAGCAATAACTATTTAATTTTGATACTTCACTCCTACAGTTATTCTAATTGACGGTCTACTTTGAGCAAGCTTCCAGTCTCACCAGTTATTTGGTCTCTGCAAGTACCTCCGCTTGGGCCCCTACCTCCCCCAGAGCACATCTTGACTACTCTCCTCAGAGCCTCTCCTCCAGTCTGGAAGGGAGGGGGAAGTGTTCTTCCTCTTCTCTGTGCCTCTCAGAAGCCTACACACAGCTAACCAGTTGTAACCACCTAAACCTCACTCTTGTGGAGGTGGGGAGGTGGGATACACAAACAAAAATGATATAATTCAATATGTACAGATGAGGCAGATTAGCCTGCATAAAAAAAAAATCTAGGGAATGACACTGATGTCACTCGGTGGTTGAGTGCATGCCCATTACATGTAAGGCCCTGAATTCCATATCCAACATGGAAGAAAACCAAAACCAAAATCTAAGAAGCATGGGCATTCAGCTGCCAATGTTGTTCACTTCTCAGGAATTGTTATTGAGTTTGAGATTGGGTGGAGATTTACAAAAATAATATATTCATGAATTACTTGTATTTTTAAAAAAGCCTTACTAAATCAGACATCAGCTGCTCGGGCATGAAGGTCAACAACCAACAAGTGGGACCTCATTAAGCTACAAAGCTTCTCTACAGCAAAAGAGACAACCAAGGAAGGGAAGAGGAAACCCACTGAGGGACCGAAGTCTGATTCATCCTACCATAGAGATACATGTACATCCATGTGTGTGGCTGCTCTCTTCACAACAGCTAAGAAATGGAAACAACCTAAATGTCCCATAGGTGACAAGTGGATGATGAAAATGTAGCACATTTATACAATGGAGTTCTACTTGGCAATATGAAGAGATGAAATCTGCAGGTAAATGGATGAAACCAGAGTGTCATACTAAGTGAAGCAACATAAATGCAGAAAAGCAAGTGACGTATGTTCTCCCTCACTTGCCGATTGTAGCACCAATCCCTTCCTTATATGTGAGGATATGTCCTGACGGAACAGCAGGAATGAGAAAGATGGAAAGGACCATGGAAGTAAAGGAAAAGAAATAACCTGAGAGAGGGGGATGGTAGGGAACAGATGTTACCAGGGAGGAGGGGGGAGTGCTCAGCTGGGAGGAGAAAAGGGAGGGACATGCAGGGGGCCACAGTGTCTGTGGGAGGAATTCAGGAGAGGGGGAATGGTGGGAGGTGGGTATCATTTGGGGGTAGGAGGAGATAATAGAGGCGCTAGGACTGGGAGGGAGGAGGTAAGTCTGATAGGAGGAAAGAGTAGAGATGAATGGATCTTGGGGGGCTAAAGAACCCAGAGGGAACCATGAAAGCCTCCAAACCCCTGAGAAATGCACATACAGTGTCTGAACCCTAGTGCACATGTCTACTTGGGGGTTGTTTGGCAAGGAATACAGTGCCAGACAGAGACCTCCATTTTAGTGGTTGGTGAGAGTGACCACAGAGACTCCCCAAATAACACAAGCTATTGCCAGAGCTCTTGGTTATCTCCCAGAACTAGAAGATAAGACCCTACTGTTGAACAGGACATACTTTGTATACAGGACTTGGAGCAATGGAGCAGGAACTGATGTGGAAGCCTTCTACCTGAAGTTTAGTTCTAGATGATAATATGCAAACCAAGGGAGAAAATCAATCACGGGTCCAACCCACCCCTAAAGCCTCATAACCATAACAACTGGCACAGCAACTGCTCTGTTGCTGCAGGAGTGGCACTGTTATCTGGGGGGTAATCAACAGCTATCTAACAGGACTTAAAGTCCTTTCAATGGAAGTGAATTCATGGGTGGCACTGTAAACTCAGCTAAATAGGTCATAGCTACTAGAGAAAAAACAATGTCTGTACAATCTCTAGACAAATGAAATTTCTTACCATATACTAAATATGGATCTTTATATTTACAGACAAGCGTACCATATACTGCTCATCAAAGAAGCTTTTTTTTTTGCAATAGATGGTGTATTAGTCACTTTTCTGTTGCTGTGATAAATCCACCATGACCAAGGGAACTTATAAAAGGAAGAGTTTATTTGAGCTTATGATTGACAGTTCCAGGGAATCAGAGTCCATTGTGGTGGGAAGCATGGTGGTCAGGGCTGGAGCAGCAAGCCAAGGGTCACATCTCAAAATGAGCACAGGAAGCAGAGAGAGAGAGAGAGACTGGAGACTGCAAGGCTTGTTAAACTCACTTAACCTGCCCCCAATGACGTACGTCTTCCAGCATGGCCACACCTTCTAAGACCTCCAGGAACAGTGCCACCAACTGGAGACAAAATGTCTGAATACTTAAAGCCTATGGGGGGACACTCTCATTCAAACCACCACATTCCACTCCCTGGCCCCCATAGACCATATAAAATGCAAAATGCATTTAGTCCAACCTTAAAAGTCCCCATAGTCTTTACCAGTCTCAATTCTATTCAAAAGTCTATAGTCCAAAATCTCTTCTGAGACAAAGGCCAATCTCTTAACTGTAAGCTCCTGTAAAATCAAAAGGCAAATTTCATACTCCCAACATACAGTGGAACTGAATACACATTCCCATTCCAAAAGGGAGGAATAGAGGCATAGTGAGGAAATACTGGACCAAAACAAGACTGAAAACCAGCAGGGCAAACACCAAGTCCAGTAGCCTCATGTGTGACTTCTAGGAATTTATTTCCAAAGGGCTTAGATGGCTCAGCTCTTCCAGGATTGCATGCAACATGGATCTCTTCCTTAGGATGGAAGCACTCCCTGTATGCAGCTCTCCTTAGCAAATATCTCACAGCTCTGGCATCTCGAATGTCTTCTTGGGGTCTCCGCTGCCAACCAGGCTTCACATTCACAGCTTTACACAATGGCCTATCAGGGCCTTCTTTATTCAGGGAAGCCCCTGCTGCACTCTGCCTGGCCTCTGTGGCTCTCTGAAACCTCCGAGGAAGAACTGATAACCTCTTCACTCTTGCATCCTTCGTGACTCTAAAGCCAACACCACATGAATGAAATTGCCGAATTTGGCTGCAACTTCGGGATGGATGGACTCCATCCTTCTTTAACCACATTTGCAAATTTTCTCTACCCTGGACTTGTTGGAGTAGAAAACGCTTTCAGTATTTTCCTTTCAAAAATTGGAGGCTTAGCTGGGTGTGGTCTTGCCCTGAAGGTACTGTTTTTGTTGTTTACTTGTAAATCTCGAGGCCCCTCCTTAATCACTTTAATCTCAGTTTTTCCATTGTTTATTTGTAAATAGCTAGGCCTCTCCTTAATCACTTTAATCTCCTTATCAAAAGGAACCTCTCAGGCTAGAGAGATGGCCTAGGACCGCTCTTACAGAGGACCCAGGTTTGATCCCCAGCACCCACATGGCGGCCGAGAACCGTCTGAAACTCCAATTCCAGGAGAACTCCAGTTTCAGGGGAATCCGACACCCTCTTCTGACATCCAAGGCATTGCACGACGCAGGTGCACAAACTTGCATGCAGACAGTACATTCATACACATACAGAAATAAATAAAATTTTTAAAAAAAGGAACCTCCCCTTCACATGCCTTGGCCCCACGTTTAAACTTCCTAGTGTGGTTTTCTGATCCAAACTGTGCATTCTGCATTTCTTTCTGCCCCATCTGCTCTTCTTCACTGTAGATCTGTACAATATTCACCAGTAATAGCCATGCCACCATTTCTATATTAGGCTGTCTTGAAATATCCTCCACCAAAGACATTAGTCCATTGCTTTTCAACTTAGCATTGGGCAAGCATTTGGGCTGTGGGCAAACTGCTGCCAGACTCTTAATCAAAATATCCCAGTTGCTGCCTAAGTCTTTATTTTCCTCTGGAACTACATTTTTTGCAACCATGCTTTCTTCCAGGCTTCTACTAGAATGGCCTCTTAAGCTCTGCTTATAGTAGTGTATTAGTCACTTTTCTGTTGCTGTGATAAAACACCATGACCAAAGGAACTTATAAAAGGAAGAGTTTATTTGAGCTTATGATTGACAGTTCCAGGGAATTAGAGTCCATTGTGTCTGGAGGCATGGCAGCTAGAGGGTCACATCTCGCAAAGAGCACAGGAAGCAGAGAGAGAGCGACTGGAGACCACAAGGCTTGTTAAACTCACTATGCCCACCCCCAATGACGTACTTCCTCCAGCATGGCCACACCTTCTAAGACCTCCAAGAACAGTGCCACCAACTGGAGACAAAATGTCTGAATACTTAAAGCCTATGGGGGACACTATCATTCAAACCACCACAGATGGAGACTACTACAGAATCCCACAACTGTTCAGACACAGAGAATATACATCTGAGAGATGCCCAGTCCTAGATGACACATCCACAGTTGACCCTCTATTCCTAAGGCTCATGGAACATAGCAGAATGGGAGGTAGAGAGAAAAACTAATACATCCCTCAGCTCTCACCAGTGAAGCTTCCTTAAACAACAGAATGCAATGTACACAAAAGGCCACAACTGGACAAGTTTAAAGAATTAGAGACTGTAGACCCTGGATAGGACTCCTATATTAAACCTCACCCACCCATAACTCAGGGACCATTGTGAAAGAGGGACAGAAGTATTGTAAGAGCCAGGGCTGGTTCATGAACTCAGGGAAGCAGAAGCTTTCAAGCCATGGAATCTTGCACATGTGAACTTGTGGCAATGGTGACATTGAGCACAACTCAATCAGAGAAGGGCCCAGAGTGGAGCAAGAGAAATGAGTGGTGGGCATGCTCTAGACTGAGAACCATTAGAGATTGATGACTACTGGGTAGGGGAGAGGATGCCTTACTTATGATCTCTAGACAGGCTGACTAGATTCCAGCAGACGACTTTTCACTGAAGGACATCCGGGTACAAATGCTTGACTAGATAGGACTCAACAAGTATGGCAGAATGCACATGGTCCAGTGAGGGGTTAGGGGACACGCATGGGGGAGGCGGTTTAAATTTGATTAAGAACTGTTGTATGAAAGACACAAAAGCTCAATAAAATTTTTTAAATTCTCATAACCTTTAGATGTGCATGCAATCACTACAACTTTAGACAAGAGCTGAACTATACTCTCATGTTGAACTAGATATATATTTAATCCAAAATATCTAATTTCAGTTAAGTAAGACCTTTGCCTGGCACCTCTATAACCATGTCATTCTTTAATGCTTCAGTACCTGTGGCTTAAACAGCTATTTGAACTGGATGTAGAGTTGGAAATCATCTATCTACAGACAACAAATTAAGCTACTAAGCTGGTTAAGGTCGCTATGGAAATATTTGTAAATATCAGATCAGAACTGGGAAGGCTTAGGAAATAGGCAAAAGCTGTCTGTTGATTAGGTCACTGCCTGCTACTCCAGTCCCCTGAACCCTTTTAGGTTTGTGCCCCTAAAATGAGTTCAAGGCCAACCTAGTCTACAAAGTGAGTTCCAGAACAGCTGGGGCTCCAGGGAGACCCTGTCTCGAAAAGACCAAAAAAAAAAAAAAAAAAATGAGCCTAGAACTGAAAAATGTTCACTGCATTTAGCAACAAAAGAATCATTGGTACGCTGGACTAAATATGTCCCTCAAAATTCATATGCTGAAGCCCTAATTCTCAATATGATGACATTAGGAGGTAGAGTCTTTTCAAGGTCATTAATTCAATAGGACAGAGCCTCAAGAGTAGGATTAGTGCCATGATAGAATTATAAGAAGAGATGAAAATCTATCTATCAAATATTTATATATCTGTCATCTATCTATCTATCTATCTATCTATCTAATCTATCTATCTATCTATCATCTATCATCTTTCAGAAGGTAGCTCTCTATGAGCCAGGGAAAAGTCTATACCAGGAATCCAGTTGTAGAGGCCCCAGTTTCCAGAACTGTAATAAATATTTTCTTTTATTAAGCCAGTCGGTGACATATTTGTTATAGCATCCAAACCGACTAGAACAAATGGGGCCCTGGTTTCAGCAGATTCAGTAAAGAGAAAGTACATACAAGCAGAGAAATGGATGACTGGGGAGTGAACACTGGGTGCAAGTGGAGTCAGGTGTGAATTCATAAACCCTGGTTCTGATGACAGCGACAGAAACATAGCGGTGATGGCGAGATGGAGGTCTACATAACTTTTCAACTCCATAGGTGCCTGGATGCATTTTAATTCTAGTGACAAGGATTCTGTTGAGAGGGAGAGAATAAACACCAGCCAGCAGCAACATCACTCTACAAACCGCAATTGGCTTTCTTCTCATGAAAGCCTGTGAACTTTCCTAAGTACTTCCCCTCTGACTTTCTATAGCACTTATTGAAGTTGACTTTCCTTACCTTGAAATTCTTGCTTAGATTTCTTGACACATTGCATCCACGTACTTTTCTCCTGTGCCTCTTCACCAGCTCCTATTTCACTGCCTGACATACTTATTCCCTATGGTGCATCTTTGACCTTTGAGGTTTGCTCTCTGTTCTCTCTATTCAGCTAATTTCATTGCACAGTGTAGCCCCACTTCTCCCTGCCAGCAAAGCACAAACACCTACCTACCTCCATGCCCAAACTTTCAATCATGACTTTTGATCTATTTACATTTTTCAGTAGGATATCTCCTTCTTATCATTATCTTGTTCAAAATAAACCCATTCCATTTTTCCTACTCAAAGAACCTCTCTTTTCAAATCTTCTCTAATTCTATAAACCAGTATCATTCTCTGAGAAACTCAGAATTGGATATGAATGTGGCTTGCTTTCTGTAATCTTCATCCTAGTCATTCTTCCTCTTTATTTCCTCTGTGATGACTTCTCACTGGATTCCTTCCTTCCCACTTTGCTGGCTGCTATAAAGTTGGGGGATATAATAGACATCCTTTCTGTTCCTCACATGAAATTGGGAAAAGATTAGTAAGGGGTACAGATAGGGGAACGGTCTAAATATAATCAAAATGTATTATATGAAATTCACCAAAACTTAATGCAAATGGAAAAAAGAACAAGATGGATGGTTGTAGCAGGCAAATATGCAGCACTCAAAAATGCAGGATATGACTCAAATGTGGGTGTGGTGGCACATGACTTTAATCCCAACACTTGGGAGGTAGTAGCAAGGTAAATCTTTATGAGATCAATGCCAGCCTGATCTACACGGAAAGTTCCAGGTCAGCTTGGGCTACAGGGAGACCCTGTCTCAAACAAAAACAAAAATATATGCAAGACATAGATACTTTAAAGTATCAAATATGGGGGTGGGACTGGAGAGGACCCAGCTTGGGTTCCCAGCACCCACATGGTGGCTCACAACCATCCATGACTCCAGTTCCAGGTGATCCTACATCCTTTTCTGGCCTCTGCAGGCTTGCATGACTTCAGTGCATTTACATATATACAGGCAAAACATTCATACACATAAAATAAAAATAAATAAATCAAAAAATAAGCAAAATCAACAGGACAGCCAATGTTCTGCCTAATAAGAGACTTCTTTTTTTATAATGTGTTTATTGTTTTGTGTATTTCAGACATCATTTCTCAGTTCAGTTCAGTTTAGACATATTCCCCTTTCCCTTCCCCCCACCCCACCCCAGATCATGCACTCTACCATAATTATCATGCATCTTTCTCTCAGTCTTTTTTTATGTCTAGGAATTCACATTTTCATCCTTTAATTTTATATTACTCTAAAATATACATACATACTTTCCACTCATATACTGTAATTACAGAGTCTGAAAGTAAATGGTGGATTGATTCTAGAGCCCTTTAAGAGATGTACATTATGACAACACAGTTGCTTTCAGATAAACAGAAATATAACAACAATGGTGTTCAACTTGCCTTTCATCTGGGGATTTGGTGTTAGCATCCACAAATTAGGGAGACCATTCACTGCTTGTTTTTCTGGGACTGTGTTACTTCACTTAGAATAAAAGCTCCAAGCTCCATCCATTTACCTGCAAAGTTCATGATGTCATCTTTCTTTACTGCACTCCATTGTGTAGAGGTACCACATTTTTGTCATCCACTCATCAGTTGAGGGGCATTTGGGTTGGTTCTAGCTCTTCACTATTGTGAAGAGAGCTACAATAAACATGGATGTGCATGTATCTTTGCAGTAGGATGAGTCTTTGGGGTATATACCCAGGAGTGGTATGGCTGGGTCAGGTGGTAGGCTCATTTTGAGTCATTTAAGGGTTCTCCACACTGCTTTCCATAATCGTTGTACAAATTTACATTCCCACCAGCAGTGGATGAGTGTTCCCCTTTCCCCACAACCTCTCCAGCATTTGGTGTCTTTTGTGTTCTTGATCTTAGCCAGTCATATTGGAGTGAGATAATATCTGAGAGTGGTTTTAATTTGCATTTCCTTAATTATTAAGGATGTTGAACACTTTTTAAGATTGATATACAGATTCAATGCAATACCAATCAAAATCCCCATGAGCTTCTTCACAGACTTGGAAAAAAAATCCTTAAATTCATATGGAGAAACAAAAGACCCCCAAATAGCTAAAGCAACTCCGAGTGAAAAATGCAATACAGGGGGGGGATTGTTCTACCAGAATTCAAGCTACATTACAGGGCTATAGTCATAAAGACAGCCTGGTACTGACATAAAAACAGACTGGTTGACCAATGGAACAAAATTGAAGATCCAAACTTGAGCTCATACAATTTCAGCCACCTCATATTTGACAAAAGGGAAAAAAACCTCAGTGGAGGAAGGATAGCATCTTCAGCAAATGGTGCTGGCAAAACTGGATCACCATTTGTAGAAGAACAAAATTAAACCCCTACCTCTCGCCCTGTACAAAAATCAACTCCAAGTGGATCAAAGATCTCAACATAAAACCTGAAACCCTGAAGATGATAGAAGAAAAAGTTGGTAACAACCTACAAGACATAGGTGTAGGAAAAGACTTTCTAAATCAGACAGCAGCTGCACAGAAAATAAGGTCAACAGTTGACAAATGGAACCTCATCAAACTCAAAAGCTTCTGTATAGTGAAAGAAACAATCAAGGAAGTGAAGAGAAAACCCACAGAATGGGAGGCAATCTTCAGCAGTGATTCATCTGACCGAGCATTAACATCCAGAATATATAGACTACTCAAAAAACAAAGAAGTAAGAAAACAAATGACCTACTCAAAAGATGGAGTAAAGAGCTGAACAGATACTTCACCAGTGAAGAAGGAAAGATGACTGAGAAACATCTTAAAAAGAGACTTCTTAAACAACAAAGAATCATGGGAAAATGACAATTATTTACTGTTCAAATTAATTGAGATGTAAGCTTTTCCAATTTAACATGCTACAAATAGCTTATCACTTTTCCCAGGAAACCTGACTGATAATATTTTAAAGTATTTATTTCAATAAAAACCATCAAAGTATCTTTCACAAGTCATATTAGGTACCACAAATTAGTATCTCAATAAAAGAACAAAACTTTGGGGGACAGATAGTTCATTGGTTAAGAACACCAGCTGTTCTTGCAGAGGACCCTGGTTCAATTCCCAGCACCCACATGACACCTAACAACTATCCATAACACCAGTTCCAGGGGGAATCTGACCCCCTCTTCTGACCTCCACAGGCACCACACAACACAGGTGTACTTACTTACATGCAGGCAATACATTCATACAATACATTCATAATAAATAAAATATTTTTAAAAGAACAAAACTTTTACTGACCAGGTATCTTCTCAAGAAATCAAAACTCAATTTTCTCTAAAGTAAAATTAGCTCACAAACAGACAGACAGACAGACAGACACACACACACACACACACACATACAACCTAAACAGATGAACAAACATTATTACTAGTAATTAAGGAATTGAAAAATTGAAATGAGATACTATGTCTGCTATCCAAGCTAGCTTTATGATATAGTTAAATATTACATACACACATCCTGTTTTTCTTAAATATTCACTACAACAAAATCAAGACCGCACAGATGCTTTCATAACTTAGTTCAACCTGACCAACAAAACTATTTGGCATGTTCAGTTACCTGTAGTCTTATAAGTCTTTCTAAATTTAAATTTTCAGTGATTATATACTATGCTAAATATATATGTATATATGTGAATTTCACCAACAATTTACTCATTCCCCTATTATTAAATATCATGTTTGGCCCTAAAGCTTGTTACTATAAATGCCGAAGCATACTTTTACATAAAATTTGTCAACCTTTTGGATTTTCTTCAGGTAAAATCCTAGAACTCAGCATGGTGGCACATTCCTGTAATTCTAGAGATCAGGAAATGGATACTGGAGGATCAGTTCAAGGCCAGAATCAACTATATAACAAGTTTGAGGGCAACCTGGCATACATAGAAAGGCTCTGTCTCAAAACAAACAAGCAAACAGCCTGTAGGAGACAGTGCTAGGTCAACATAGAAAAATAATTTTGAGGATTCTACTTTTAACCAAGCCTAGCTAGTGTTTCTTGACAAGACCAGGAGGCAAGCCCTCTTAGGGCAGGGATATTCACCTGCTTTGTTTAATACTACAACCCAGGCACCTACAATAGTTCCTGGCATAAAAAATACCCTTAATAAATATTTGCAGGATGAATGATTGGATAACATGTGCATACATTCAAATTTTGACATTTGCCTTTATAAGTTTCTGGGAAGACATTCCCCCCCTGTCTTATTAAGGAAGGCTGAAAGCTCATTAGTACTTGGCCAAGATATTCCTGGCACAAATGAAATTTGGACAGGCACACCCAACCATTCTCTCTTGAATTTTAAAAAGACAAAAATTGCAGTAGCAACTCAATGATACTGGCCCTCAATTGGCCCTCAATTGGCCCTCAATTCACTCTTCTTGGTTACGCCTCGGACAGAGTATTCAATGTAATTCCAGTAACTATCCTAGCCTTATTCTGTGTAGAAATTCACATGTTATACAGTGAAACTACAGTAACCAAGACAAAGCATAACTAACTAAAGATAGACATAAATCAAGGAACAGAATGGAGACTCCAGAAATAGACACATACACATATGGCCCATTGATTTTCATCAGAGGTACCAGGACAATTCAATATGGAAACAATGACCTTTTCAAATGGTGCTGTAAAAACTGAACATCTATATGTGAAAATAAAGATAAACTTCCACCCTATGTCACACACTATCCACACAAAAATGAACTTTGGATGATTATAAACCTAAATATAAAGCCAAAATACAAAAACTCTATAAGAAAACATGGGAGAAAGTCTTGTCGACTTTCACTTAGGGGAATATTTTTTAATAGAATATAAATCACAGTTTTTCAAAGAAAAATCCAATGAATTAGATTTCATCAAAAGTTTTAAATTTTGGCTGGGCGTGGTGGTGCACGCCTTTAATCCTTGGAGGCAGAGGCTGGTGGATCTCTGTGAGTTCAAGGCCAGCTTGGTCAACATAGTGAACTCCAGGCCAGCTGGGACTAAAGGGAGACCCTGTCTCAAAAAGACAAAAAAAAAAGTTTTCAGTTTTGCTCTTTAAAAATCAGGTGTGGTGGTACACACCTTTAATCCTGACAATCAGGAGGCAGAGGTAGGTGGATCTCTGTAACTTCAAGGCCAGCAGTCTGCATAGAGAGTTCCAGATCAGCCAGGGTTATATAATGAAACCCTGTCTCAAAAAAAACCTCACGTTGAAAAAAAACAAAAGTAGCTGCTATCTAAAGAAAATATTCTGAATATTTATGTCCATTAAGGATCTATGTCCAGAGTAAATATAATTCATGTTGAAAGGTAACAAAGCCAGGCATCATGGTACATGGCATTAATCCCAGCACTCCAGAGACAGAGACAGGCAGATCTCTGTGAGATCAAGGCCAGATTGGTCTATATGGTGAGCTCCAGGCCTGCTGAAGACAGGGAGACCCAGTCTGAAAAAGACCAAAAGCAATGAAGTGGACAATCTAATTTTCCAAATGACCAATAGATCCAAATAGAAATTATATATATATATATATGATTCCTGAAAGATGCTCAGTATAACTTCTTATTAGGTAACTGATGACCAACTGCTGAAGAATCCTCAGAAGGACCAAAATTACAGAATGTGGAGAAACTAATTGTCACAGTTTTCTAATAAGGAAACAAATTGGCTCAGCCAATATGAAAACAGATCAGTAACCTAACAGTAAACAAGCACTTATCATATGACATGGCACCTCTACTCCCCCTAGGTATTCACCTAAGAGAAATGAAAAATATCTATAGAAAAATTTCAGTCAAATATATAGAATATTAATTCATAATAGACCCAAACTACAAATAGTTCAAATGTTTATTAAATTGTGGTATGCTTGTACAAAAGAATAATAGCATTAAAAACAAAAGAAAACCTACCGATATGAGAAATGAATCATAAAATATTAAGCTAAGCCAGGCGTGGTGGCGCACACCTTTAATTCTAGCACTTGGGAGGCAGAGGCAGGCGGATCTTTGTGAGTTCAAGGCCAGCCTGGTCTACAGAGTGAGTTCCAGGACAGCTGGGGCTACAGGGAGACCCTGTCTCGAAAAAGACCATATATATATATATATTAAGCTAAATGAAAGAACCCATGTAGCATGTGCTCAACCCTAGATCTGAACCTCAGCACCCATGGGAGCAGGGGCCAGGAAAGAAGCCAGAGGAAAGATTTCATGCATATGAAATTCTAGAAGAGGCAAAACTGTGTGATAGAAAGCACATTAGTCATTGTCATGGGCCAAGCAATAGAATATTAGTGAGGACATATAGAAACTTTGGGGGATGTGAAATTATTCTACAGTTTGATTGTGGTAGCTTTTATATGATTATATACAGTTTTCCAAAAGCCACTGAACTGTCTACTTAAAATAGGGTTTTATAGCATGCAATTTATACCTCAATAAGCTTTAAAAAACTCTCAACAATATTGGTTTCTTTCCCAGTTTTAAAAATAGGGGCCAAAATGAATAGCTAAATGCTGAGATTTTGATGTAGACAGGGAATTGGCTTCATAAAGATGGGAGGATATTGAGAACAATTGGACAAAGGAGTGGATATTGAGAACAATTTTCTTTTGCAGTGTCAACAACTAATGTCCTCCTCCAGACATTAGTGCTACAATTGTTCTTATTTAATGCTAATATAAAGACCTGAGTCCATAGAAAGCACAGTTTGTAGGTGAGCCTTGAAGCTCTTTCAGTAGCATGTGTTAAGTGAAAGGAAGATGAATTGTTAGCTAATTTTACACTGTGTGATTAAGGATAGATAATGCAATTTCAGAAAGGCAATTCAAACATATTAGTATTTGGGGCAAGATATTTTCTTAGGATACTTAATATGTGTCTTGGAATTACTGATAATCATTGTAGGCATGATTTGGTTTATGGTTAAAATTTAGAAATAAATGTGAGGTACTTACAGACAATGCAACATTTGTCTCTAGACCTTGGTTACTTCACTCAGGATTATTGTTCCCAGTTCCATTCATTTACCTGCAACTTTCATAATTTCATTTTTTAAGAGCTAATAATATTCCATTGTGTATATGTACCACAACTTAGATCAGTTGATGGACATCTAAGTTGTTTCTAATTCCTGGCTATTATGAAAAAGGCAACAATGAACATGGGATAAACGGGTGTTTCTGCAGTGGAGTGTAGAGTGTTTTGGCTATATGGCCAAGAGTGGAATGGCTGATCAAATGGTAGATGTAATTTCTAGCTTTTTGAGGAATCTCCACATTGATATCCAGTTTATGCTTCCACGAGCAGTGGATAAGTGTTCCCCTTTCTCTATATTTTCACCAGCATTTGTCATTTTGGGTTTTGTTTTGTTTTGTTTTGTTTTAGCCATTATAAGTAGGGTAAGAAGAAATTGCAAATTGGTAAATTGGTTTTAATTCACATCCCTGATCACTAAAGGTGTTGAACATTTTAAAAGTATTTCTCAGGGCTGGAGAGATGGCTCAGCGATTAAGAGCACTGACTGCTCTTGCAGAGGACTGGGGTTCGATTCCCAGCACCCACATGGCAGCTGAGAACTGTCTTTAACTCCAGTTCCAGGGGGATCCAACGCCCTCTTCTGACCTCTGTGGCATTGCACAACACAGGTGCACCAGCCTATATGCAGACAGTACACTCATACACATAAAAAATAATAACTAATAAAAAAGTATTTCTCAGCCATTTACGTTTCGTCTTTAGAAAACTCCCTGTTCAGATCCTTGGCCCAATTTTAATTGGGTTCTGTTTTGCTTTTGTTTTTTGATGTTTAGGTTTTTTATTCTTTGTTTATCCTAGATACTAACCTCTGTCAGAAGTAGAGCTGGTAAAGCTTTTTTCCCTTTATGTAGGTCTGCTTTTCCCTTAAATGATGGCATGCTTTCCTGCACAAAGTAGAGAAGCTTTTTAGTTTCATCAGGTCTCATCTGTCTGTGGCTGGACTTAATGCTTATGCCTTAGCTGTCCTGTTCAGAAAATCTTTTTCCTGCTCTAATAATTCCAGGTCATATGTCAGATTCACTTGATCCAATTGGAGTTGAGTTTTGTGCATAGTAAGACAGACGGTTCTAGTTTCATTTTCCCAAGTGCAGCTTCCAGTTTGAGAATCACTACTTTTGGCTGTCTTTTCTCCAGTATGTTTTTATTGTTCCTTTGTCAAAAATCAAGTGACTGTAAATGCATAGATTTAAATCTGGGTCCTCAATTCTATTCCACTGATCTATGTGTCTGTTTTTATGCTAGTACTGTTTTCATTACTGTAGCTCTGTAGTATGATTTGAAATTAGGGACGGTAATGCCTCCAGTAGTTCTTTTATTGTTCAGGATTAATTTGGCTGTGCTGCAATTGTTTGAGTTTTTTGTAATATAGGTATTTTTTGTGTGTCTTTTTGAGACAGGGTCTCCCTGAAGCCCCAACTGTCCTAGAACTCACTCTGTAGACCAGGCTGGCCTTGAACTCACAAAGATCCACCTGCCTCTACCTCCCAAGTGCTAGGATTAAAGGCTTGCACCACCACACCAGGAGTAATATAAGTATCTTTTAATACATTACATTATTTCATCAAAAGACCTCCATAAACTAACAATATCATCCCAAGGTCATCTAGATTTGAACTCAAGCTCCCTCAGATTCCAACCCCTTTAGTCACATTAAAAATGTAGCAGAGAAATAAGTGCTGACAAGGACCTGAGGCAACAATACCCCATCTACAATTTATGAGAATCAAAACTATCAATTATAACAACTAATCTAAAATACATTCACTGGAAAATAAATCCTGTGGGACTGCAGTTCAGTGGTTAAAGTGCTTGTTGTGCAAGCCTGAGGGCCCAGTTCAGACAGCCACCATCTACTCAAAAGCTGGCCAGCCGGATGTGGTGATACACACCTTTTAAGCCCAGGTAACAGCAAGCAGATCTCTGTGAGTTCAAGACCAACCCAGTCTACATAGTGAGTTCTAGGCCAGCTGGGGCTACAGAGAGACCCAATCTCAAAAAGACAAAAACAAAACAACAACAACAATAAGCTGGGCCAGGATAACTTGCATATGTAACCCCAGTTCTAAGGGAAAAGGGACAGAGACAGTCAAATCCTGGAGAATTATTGGCCACTCAGTCTAGCCAAAATGATAAGCTTTAGGTTCAATAAGAGATGCTGTCTCAAAAAAGATAAGGTAAAGAAGTGATTGAGGAAGACATATGGCATCAACCTCTAGCCTCCACACCCACACAAAGAAAGAAATAAAGAGAGAAAGAGAGACATGGAGGGAGAGAGAGAAAGAGAGAAAAGAAGGAAGGAAGGAAGGAAGGAAGGAAGAAAAGAAGGAAGGAAGGAAGGAAGGAAGGAAGGAAGGAAGGAAGGGAGGGAGGGAAGAAAGGAAGAAAGAAAGAAAGAAAGAAAGAAAGAAAGAAAGAAAGAAAGAAAGAAAGAAAGAAAGAAAGAAAGAGAAAGAGTAGGAAAGGAAGAAAGACACTCATGAACAGGTATATGAAAAAAATCATATACAAGCACACACACATACACACAAACATATATAATATATATAATATATTATATATATAACCACTGTTACTAGCACCAAAGACATAGAAACAGCATAATCCCAATCAATACTAGCATAGACAGCAAAGTAGAAATAAGTTCACATATGGAAAAATATTCAGCAATGAAAATGAAAGACCTGGAACAACATGCATCAATAAGGATGAATCTGAGAAATGCAGAGTAAGCCACAAAGACTACCTAAGTCAGACTTCATTTCTATAAAACATAAAAGAAACATAAAACCATGATGGTAGAGAAAGTCTGGTGGCAGGAACATAAGGCAGCAAGTTACATTGCGTGCTGGTTAGTTTTTGTCACCTTGACATAAACAAGAGTGACCCGGGATTAAGGAACCTCAGTTAAGGAATTTCCTCCATCAGATTGGTCTGTGGAGCATATTCTTGATTGCTAATTGATATAGGAGGAACCAGCCCACTGTGGGCAGTGCCATGCCTGGGCAGGTGGCCTGGTCTAAATAAGAAAAAGAGCTAAGGACTGGAGAGATGGCTCAGCAGTTAAGAACAACTGGCTTCTCCTGCAAAGGACCTGGGTTCAGCTCCCAGAACCCACATGGTAACTCACAATAATCTATAACTCCAGTTCCAGATTATTAGAATCCATCTTCTGATCTTCGTGGGCATTGGATGACATGGGTGAACTTACATACATGCAGGCAATACACTCATAAACATAAAATAAAACTAGTAGATAAACATTTTTTAAAGAAAAGAAAAGAAGCTGAGCAAACCAGAGAGAGTAAGCCAGTAGCAACATCCTGCATTGACTTTTCTTTTTTTTTTTTAATTTTTTAAAATTTTATCTATTTTTTATGTGTATGAATGTACTGTCTGCATGTAGGTTGGTGCACCCATGTCATGCAATGCCGCAGAGGTCAGAAGAGGGTGTCGGATTTTAAAGACGGTTATCAGCTTCCATGTGGGTGCTGGGGATTGAACCCGAGTCCTCTGCAAAAGCAGTCGGCACTCTTAACCACTAGGCCATCTCTCCAGCCCCATGCCTTGACTTTTCTTGATGATGGACTGTAACCTATAAGCCAAATAAACCCTTCCCCTTCCAAATGGTTCTGGCCAGTGCTTTGTCACAGCAGTAGAAAGCAAACTAAGGGCTGGAGAGATGGCCTAGCGGTTAAGAGCGCCGACCACTCTTACAGAGGACCAGGGTTCGATCCCCAGCATCCACATGGCGCCTGAGAACCATCTGAAACTCCAATTCAGGAGAACTCCAGTTCCAGGGGAATCCGACACCCTTTTCTGACCTCCGCGGCATTGCACAACACAGGTGCACAAACTTGCATGCAGACAGTACATCATACACATACAGAAATAAATAAAATTAATAAAAAAAAATTTTTTTTAAAGAAAGCAAACTAAAACAGAATTGGTACTAGAGAGTGGGATCTGGCTCTGATGGACCTGACCATATTGTTTTGGGGGTGATTGTGGAGGCTTTTGGAATTTTGAGCTGGAAAAGCCTTCGAGTATTCAGAACTTAGTGGGCTATTCTGTAGGAGGTTAGAAGATTCAGAATGGTGAGATAAATAACAATAGAGGCCTGGTTTGTGAAGTTTCAGAGGGATGTTTGAGTGTCCCTCAAAGATTCTATCAGGGCTGTTAATGCGATATTCTTAATTAAAAATCTATGGCTTCTGAGCTGGAGAGATGGCCTAGCGGTTAAGAGCGCAGACTGCTTGTGCTGGATAGCTTTAGTGTCAACTTAACACACCTGGGTCGAGGGAGCCTCAATTGGGAAATTGGCTCCATTGGATTGGCCTGTGGCCACATTTGTGGAGTATTGTCTTGATGGTCGAGCAGTGTGGAAGGGCCCAGCCCACAATGAGTGGTGCCACCCTAGGCAGGTTGTTGTGTACCATATAAGAAGACAGGCTGGGCATGAACCAGGGGAGCAAGCCAGTGAACAGCATTCCTCCATGGCCCGTGCTTCAGCTCCTGCCTCCAGGTTCCTGCCCTAAGTTCCTGCCTTGGGCTCCCTAAGTGATGAACTGTGACCCAGGAGATGTAAGCGGAATAAACCCTTTCCTACCCAAGTTGGTGTCAGTCAGAGTGTTTTGTCACAGCAATGGAAGACAAACTAGAACAGAAATTGGTACCAGAAGAGTGGGGTATTACTGTGACAGACCTGACCTTGGTGTTTTGGGGAAGGATTGTGGAGGCTTTTGGAATTTTGGGCTGGGAAGATCATTGAATGCCTAAAGATTGTTGCTGTGGAGCTTGGAGGAGTTTTGCTGAAGGAGTTGTAGAAGATGGAGGCCTGCCTTGTGAAGTTTCCAGTTTCAAAGGGAAGCAGAGATCATCAGGACTGTGTAATCTGTGGGTTCTGGTCAGCTGGGGCTGAAGAATCAGCTGTAAATAACAAGAGAGCAGCATCACTGTGGTGAAATCTTCTGGGAAGAATTTCTTCAGGGTCAGCACACAGAAGCTGTGATCCAAAAGGGGCCTGGGCCTCCATCTCAAGCCAGAAGCAGGACTTGGTAGTGTGTAAGAGTCTCCTATATGGTTCTGGTGTTGAAATTTGAGGGGGTCACAGAGAGCAGCCGAGGCTTGGCACTGTGAGAGGTCAGGAAAGACCATTGGTGGAAGTGCACCTCGGTTGCTGTGAAGACCCTAGGATTGCAGGGGTCATGGAGAGAAGCTGAGGCTTTGCACCAGGTGAGGTCAAAAGAGGCCATTGGTGAAGGTGCTGCCTCAGTTTCAGTGGCGACTCCAGATTTTTGGAGATGCCAGGACCATAGGACGACCACCAAGAGCAGCAGCAGGTATGGAATGGAGTCAGCCTGGGCCTTCAAGATGAGTTGTGTGTGCCACGGATGGCAGAGTCAGAGAGAGGGAGCTGCCGAAACCCTTTGGAGCCCAGGAGATCATGAGTGAATCCCAGGTGTCCAGCCTTGAGCTACTCTGCTGGACTTAGGTTTTGTTTGAGAGTGCCTGATTCTTCCCTTTGAAATAAGACAGTACTTGTTTTGGATTTTACAGCAGTCCACAGTTAAGAGACTTTTAACAGGGGCTGGAGGGATGGCCTAGCGGTTAAGAGCGCCGACCGCTCTTGCAGAGGACCCGGGTTCGATCCCCAGCACCCACATGGCGGCTGAGAACCGTCTGCGACTCCGGTTCCAGGAGAACTCCAGTTCCAGGGGAGTCCGAGACCCTCTTCTGACCTCCGCGGCATCGCACGACACGGGTGCGCAGACCTGCATGCAGACAATACATTCATACATATGAAAAATAAAAATAAATAAATTAAAAAAAAAAAAAAAGACTTTTAACAGACTGAACTTTTAAGTGTTTGGACATTTTAAGGACTGTGGGGCTTTTAAGGTTGTACTGTCTTAGGTTGTGATTAATGTTAACATCATACTTTGGGGATAAGAACTGGAAAGGTGGTGGTTTAATAATGATGTGTTTTGTGTGTCAAGTTAATAAGAGGTCAATTGTGCTGGATAGCTTTAGTGTCAACTTGACACACCTGGGTTGAGGGAGCCTCAATTGGGGAATTGGCTCCATTGGATTGGCCTGCGGCCACATCTGTGGAGTATTGTCTTGATTGTTGAGCCCTGTGGGAGGGCCCAGCCCACAATGAGTGGTGCCACCCTGGGCAGGTTGTTGTGTACCGTATAAGAAGGCAGGCTGGGCATGAACCAGGGGAGCAAGCCAGTGAACAGCATTCCTCCATGGCTTGTGCTTCAGCTCCTGCCTCCAGGTTCCTGCCCTGAGTTCCTGCCTTGGGCACCCTAAGTGATGAACTGTGACCCAGGAGATGTAAGCTGAATAAACCCTTTCCTTCCCAAGTTGGTGTTGGTCAGAGTGTTTTGTCACAGCAATGGAAGACAAACTAGAATACTGCTCTTGCAGAGGACCGGGGTTTGATCCCCAGCACCCATATGGCAGCTGAGAATCGTCTTTAACTCCAGTTCCAGGGGAATCCAACACCCTCTTCTGACCTCCGCGGCATTGCACAACACGGGTGCACCAACCTACATGCAGACAGTACATTCACACACATAAAAAATAAATTTAAAAAATCTATGGCTTCTGATCAGCTGCAGTTGAAGAATCAGCTGAGATTACCAAGGGACCAGCACCACTGAGATGAAATTTCCCCTTTACAGGGGTAATCATTGCTGGTTAGCTGGAGCTGAAACTCAGCTGTGATTAAGAAGAGACCAACACCATAAAAATGAAATCTTCTTGGAAGTATTTCCTCAGGGTCAGCACGCAGAAGCTGTGGTCTAGAGGCGGCCAAGGCTACATCTCAAGCTGGAAGCATAGCTCAGTAATGTATAAGTTTCCTATGTGGTACTTGTTTGGGGAGCATGAAAGCTCCAGGCATGAAGGGGCCATGAAGAAAATTTGAGGCTTGGCATCATGAGAGGCCAGGAGAGGCTATTGGTGAAGTGTAGACTCCAGCATACTTGAGATGCCAGACTGTGAGACTTACATTTTGGACTGTGTTTTTGTTGGGTTTGTGTTTTGGTTTGATTTGGTTTACTTTGGGTTTTGGTGAAAACCCAAAAGTTCCATGTAGCCTCAGCTGGCATGGAACTCTCTATGTAGACCAGGCTGGTCTCCATCTCCCAAAGATGCAACTGCCTCTGCCTCCCAAGTGCTGGGATGAAGGGCATGCACTACCATGCCCAGATTAAACTGTGTTTTTATACTGTGATACTAACATGAGATCATAGTGAGAAGAAATGAAAAGAGCTGGGCGTGGTGGCACACGCCTCTACTCCCAGTACTCAGGAGGCAGAAGCAGGTGGGTCTCTGTGAGTCCAAGACCAGCCTGGTCTACAGAGTGAGTTTTAGGACAGCTGGGGCTACAGGGAGAAAAAAAAAACAGAAATGAAAAGCGTATGGCTTATATTGATGTGTTTGTGTGTCAAGTCACTTGTGATGGTTAATTTTTGACAGTATGACACATACTTGAATGACCCAGAAACCCTCAATGGAGGAATTTTTCTCCATCAGAAAGACCTGAGGCCATGTCTATGAGGCATTTTCTTAATTGCTAATTGATGTAGAAGGGTCTACCCTACATTGTGTTCACTGTCAGGAAGCACGAGGAATGAATGCTGCTGTTGAACTGGCTTAGCTCCTTTGTCCCTTATTCAGTCAGGACCCAACACATGAACTGATGACCATTTTCAGAGTGTGTCTTCCCTTCTCAACTCAACATCTCTGGAAGCACCTCCCAGACACATACGCAATGTGTCTTCTAGGTGGCTATAAATTCAGTCAAGTTGACAATAAAGATTATCATGGGCAAGGGCTTATCTCCATGTTTTCCTTCTTTCTAAAAGTTCACCCTTCATACCATTAACTACTTCCATTGTCCTGCTGCATTTAGTGGTCAAATTAGCCACACTGCAGTTACTGGTTGCTTGCTTTCCTGTCATTCATCTCAATATGACCAAGAAAGGTGAAGCAATATTCAGTCACTATCTGCTCCCATACTGACCAGCTAACATTGAAAGCCCCGGACAATTCAATTTAATAAGCACTCTAAAGCCTGTTACACAAAATGATAAGTCACCATTTTTCTATTGAATATTGTGATATTTTAACTTATAAAGAGGAAACATTGTTAGGAGCATAGTTAGCATTTGGAAGTTGTGTGAATTAGAAGTAGTTAGGATTAAACTAACAGTAGATAATGTGTGAAATACTGTGACCTTAAAGAAATTAGCAAGTGGGCTGGAGAGATAGCCTAGCAGTTAAGAGCACCGACTGCTCTTGCAGAGGACCCGGGTTCAATCCCCAGCACCCACATGGCGGCTAAGAACCGTCTGAAACTCCAATTCCAGGAGAACTCCAGTTCCAGGAGAATCCGACATCCTCTTCTGACCTCCGCGGCATTGCACAACACAGGTGCACAAACCTACATGCAGACAGTACATTCATACACATACAAAAATAAATAAAAATTAAGAAAATAAAAGAAATTAGCAAGTGTTAAACTTAGCTCAGCAAGAGGCCCGCTCCAGCTAAGGGCTGCTTTAGAGATGAGCACTCAGCACTAGGCCCACCCACCACAGAGGGGCTCTGCAGAGCCCAAAGCCTGACCTTACTCAATTGATTAGGTGGCCAGAGGCAGCATGGATACAAGGACCTGATAACCAGTCCTGGGTCCCCAGCCCTGACCGAGGCATGATAGGAAAGATAGCCACCTGCTATGCAGGGGGGACCCTAGGCACAAGCCTGAGATTAGCAACTGGGACCCAGTGCACCGCCCCCAGGCCTGGCTGCAGCCTACTTAAGCCAGGGAGGGCAAATGGTCTGTGCTCTCACGCCCCCCTCAGGGGACCTGCTGTGAGATGCCACTGTGAACCTCTCAGCTGAGAACACCTGGACAGGCTGCCCAATTTGCCTGAAGTGCACGCTGACCCTGCTGGCCACTGTTGCTGCCAGGACCAGCCTGCCTGAGCTGCCACAGGCCTTGGTCCAACAGAGATCGCTTCAGCCAATCAACTGGATTCTTGGAACTCCCTAGCATGGACCCCTCTGGCACTTCCAAGAGATTAAGAGAATGCCATGTAGGTGAGGAGTCTTGGGGAGATAGGCTAGGACAGGACAGAATTAGAATTATAGAATCAACCTGCATGGGAATTAATAAAATTAGATTGCATTATAATATTTGTGTCCTGGATTCCTCTGGACTTAGCCCATGCTAGTCTGTGCTCATGGCATATATATTATCTTATTTTCCATTGTATGCCATTTTTAAATCGCCATCACATGCCCTAGTGATATATTTGTTTCAAAAGCAAAAGACTCTGGGCTGGAGAGGTGGCCTAGCGGTTAAGAGCACCGCTCTTGCAGAGGACCCGGGTTTGATCCCCAGCACCCACATGGTGGCTGAGAACCATCTGTAACTCCAGTTCCAGGAGAACTCCAGTTCCAGGGGAATCCAACACCCCCTCTTCCGCGGCATTGCACGACATGGGTGCACAGACCTACATGCAGACAGCAGACACTACATGCATATACATAAATAAAAAATAAAAATAAAAAAATTTTTAAATTTTTTAAATTTTTTAAAAATTTAAAAAAGCAAAAGATTCATCTATATATATGTTTAGAAATTCCGGGAGAACTCCAGTTCCAGGGGAATCCGAGGCCCTCTTCTGACCTCCGCGGCATTGCACGACACGGGTGCACAAACTTGCATGCAGACAGTGCATTCATACACATACAGAAATAAATAAAAAAAAAATTAAAAAAAAAAGAAAGTCACCACTGTCTCCATCGTGAGCAACTGTCTGTATCTATCATGTACAAAGGACAGAAAAAATATATTTGTGCTGATATAAGATCGTTGTAATGGATGAGAAAGGGAAATTTCACTGCCCCAGGATAAAACAAAATCATTAGAAAAGAAATAAATGAGAAGCTGGTGAGATTGTTTAGCAGGTAAAGGAAGCCTGATGAACTGAGTTGACTCCTAAGGCCCACACAGAGGAAGGAAAGAACAGGCTCTTAGAAGTTACCTTCTTTTTTTTTTTAATTTTTTTTATTTAGTTCTGTATGTGTATGAATGTGCTGTCTGCATGCAAGTGTGTGCACCCGTGTCGTGCAATGCCGCGGAGGTCAGAAGAGGGTGTAGGATTCCCCTGGAACTGG
>VZQC01015004.1:7255671-7268531 GCA_009823505.1 Rhizomys pruinosus
GGTTAAGAGCGCCGACCGCTCTTGCAGAGGACCCGGGTTCGATCCCCAGCACCCACATGGCGGCCGAGAGCCGTCTGAAACTCCAATTCCAGGAGAACTCCAGTTCCAGGGGAGTCCGACGCCCTCTTCTGACCTCCGCGGCATTGCACGTCACAGGTGCACAGACTTGCATGCAAACAATACATTCATACACATACGGAAATAAATAAAAAAAAAATTAAAATAAAATTAAAAAAAAAAAATTGCTCTTCAAGGTAAATGATAAAATAAAGGTAACATAATGTGGATTTGTGTTTTCTTTTATTTGCATTAAATAGGATTTACCAATAACATTCCTTATCATTATGGCTTTAATATTAGATGCCTTAAAATCTTTCCTAGTCAAACATAAATACAATATAAAATCAATTTCACCATTTCAGGACCGAGCATTTGCCGTGAGCATGGACTAGCATGGGCTAAGTCCAGAGGAATCCAGGACACAAATATTATAATGCAATCTAATTTTATTAATTCCCATGCAGGTTGATTCTATAATTCTAATTCTGTCCTGTCCTAGCCTATCTCCCCAAGACTCCTCACCTACATGGCATTCTCTTAATCTCTTGGAAGTGCCAGAGGGGTCCATGCTAGGGAGTTCCAAGAATCCAGTTGATTGGCTGAAGCGATCTCTGTTGGACCAAGGCCTGTGGCAGCTCAGGCAGGCCGGTCCTGGCAGCAGCAGTGGCCAGCAGGGTCAGCGTGCACTTCAGGCAAACTGGGCAGCATGTCCAGGTGTTCTCAGCTGAGAGGTTCACAGTGGCATCTCACAGCAGGTCCCCTGAGGGGGGCATGAGAGCACAGACCATTTGCACTCCCTGGCTTAAATAGGCTGCAGCCAGGCCTGGGGGCGGTGCACTGGGTCCCAGTTGCTAATCTCAGGCTTGTGCCTAGGGTCCCCCCTGCATAGCAGGTGGCTATCTTTCCTATCTGAGTTCATTCCTGGTCAGGGCTGGGGACCCAGGACTGGTTATCAGGTCCTTGTGTCCATGCTGCCTCTGGCCACCTAATCAATTGAGTAAGGTCAGGCTTTGGGCTCTGCAGAGCCCCTCTGTGGTGGGTGGGCCTAGTGCTGAGTGCTCATCTCTAAAGCAGCCCTTAGCTGGAGCGGGCCTCTTGCTGAGCTAAGTTTAACACTTGCTAATTTCTTTAAGGTCACAGTATTTCACACATTATCTACTGTTAGTTTAATCCTAACTACCTCTAATTCACACAACTTCCATATGCTAACTATGCTCCTAACAGCATTGTCTCTAATCCCTACAATAGCCATACAGAGTTGGTATCCCACCTTAGGCATAAGGACATTGAGGCTAGAGAAGTAGAAGCTTTGCTCAATGCTCCATCACTGAGAGACGACCTAACAAATGTCTGAATCCTGATCTTCCATTTATTTTGCATTGTTATGTATAACTGTCAGTTAAATACAGTATATGAGGCAGGAGTGATGGCTCAGTAGATAAAGTGTTCACTGTACAAGCATGAGGACCAGAGTTTGGATTCCCAGAATCTACCTAAATGCTAGTGGAACATGTGGCCCTCCTGCAACTCCAACGCTCAGAAGGCAGAAAGGGAAGTCTGAGCAAGCCTGAGTTAGGTCAGTCATAAATAGGCGAGCTCTGGATTCAACTGAGAGACCCTTCCTCAATGAACAAAGTGGATTATGATCAAGAAAGACTCCAACTCCAGCCTCAGGCCTGGACATGCACATGCATATGGGTTCACACATACCTGTTATACACTTGTCCCCACACACACATGCAAACATGCATACACACATGCATACCTACTGCACAGATATGTGCACACACATATGTGTATATATAAATTAAGCATTATAACAACTTTTTTTCTTTTCCTTTGACCTAAAAAAAATTTTTTAGTACATGCAAGTGTATCATCTGCATGTGTGTAAGTGCACCCATGCTGTGCGGCCCACGGAGGTCAGAAGAAGGTGTCAGATACCCTGTAACTGGAATTACAAACAGTTGTTAGCCACCATGTGGGTGCTTGAAATCAAACCTGGGTCCCCTGCAAGAACAGTCAGTGCTCTTAACCACTGAGCCAGCTCTCCAGCCCCGCATTATAGCAACTTAGACACCGCAGTGCCTGCTATGTACCATTTCAATGTTCTCCAAATACTATTGTTTTAAGTTTCTTCTTAAAAGAATTAGTTTAAAAGTGATCTTTACTTGTTCTGTTTAAACCTCTGGAATCCTATGTAAAAGGGACATTTGGGAGAAATGATATGATGACCTCTGTCTCTAATAGTTCAGCATAATACCATTTGAAATTTTGAAAGCACTGCATTAATAATCTCATTTATATCCAGTAAGGCCTTGTGACCTGGACCCTGCAGTTCTCACTGATGCAGTAGAAAGAACAAGGGAGAGCCCAGGCATGGTGGCACTCATCTGTAATCCTGGCACTGGGCAGACTGAGACAGTGTGCTGAGATAGTCCAACTCCAGATAATTATGCTTGGAGAGCTTTGGCCACCTCCAAGCTTTATCTGGGTGCTAGATTTACAGTGCTCTACTGGATCCTATGTAGAGCAAGGCACTGTACCATACAGCAAGTCAAGGATCTCTCTATGCTTCTCTTACCTCAAGGCCCTACATTAATATGAGTATTTGTTAATGATTCATTCCTTTCCCATCCCTTTCCTTCTCTTCAAGGATAGCTGATACAAGCAGATGCCAAAGTCAATACAACTGAGCTATGGAATTATGGAGTGAAGTTTTCTGTCAGGTCAAAGTTTCTTCTGTCAATATAGCTTGTTGCTTGAGTCCCTTACTTTTTTTTTTAATTTTTTATTTTTATTTATTTCCGTATGTGTATAAATGTACTGTCTGCATGCAAGTTTGTTCACCCATGTCGGGCAATGCTGCGGAGGTCAGAAGAGGGTCTCGGATTCCCCTGGAACTGGAGTTCTCCTGGAATTGGAGTTTCAGACGGTTCTCGGCCGCCATGTGGGTGCTGGGGATCGAACCCGGGTCCTCTGTAAGAGCGGTCGGCGCTCTTAACCGCTAGGCCATCTCTCCAGCCCTTGAGTCCCTTACTTTAGCCACCGAGTGTTTGGAGAGGCCACCGAGTGTTTGGAGAGTGTTCTGTTTGTTTTTGTTGTAGTGCTGATGGCGGTTTCCTCAACTGCTTAGACCTAAGTACATGGTATGACTAAAACTACTTGAGGGAAGGAACAGACAAGGGCACCACTGTTCGGGGTCCTGAACCACCATGTGTGATGAGTTGTATGGTGCAGCTTGTCCATATTCTGAGGGATCAGGAAACAAGGCCAGAAGGAAGCCGAAGCAAGGCCAGGCTATAAACCTCAAAGGCCTACCCCAGTGACCTCTGCCAGTCAGGTTCCACAGTCTCCCCAAACCGTGCCACCATCTAGAGTCAAGGTGCTTAAACGGCTGAGCCTGACAAGGACATTTCAGATTGAAGCCATGATATTGTGTCATAGCCACAACCCCATGCCGTCTTCAGCACGATAAACAGCACCTTCTGAAATGCTGAGCCAAAATCAACCTCACTTCCTGAAGCTTCTTCTGTCAAGTATTTCATCGTAGCGATGAGAAAAGTAAATAATAAAGACGAGTAGCCAATTTTTAATTTTAACTAATTCCATTGTAAATAGTCACATGTGTACTAGATGGAACAGCACGTGCTAGACCATCTGCACCAAGCTGTTTACTAAAAATGCAAATACTGGGGCACCAAGCCAAATGTACTTAAACCGTGATCTCTGAGGTGAGGCCAAGGAGGTGCATTTTGAGCCAAGAAGTTCCTGTACTTAGAGAACCATTGTTCAAGAACCATCGTCCCCCTGGGCACTTGCATCAACCTTCTAAAGCTTCTCACTTGTACCCCCTGACAGGGCCTGCTTTCACCTAGGCCAGCAAGCTGATCCTGACAGCAGGTTAACACCCTCCGCCTCAGGTAAACTTTGAGTAATTGTTTAACTCAGACTCAGTTTCAGTCCAAATTCAGATGCAAACTGTCCTCCTCCCCCGTTTTTTGTTACTGTTTGTCTTCTTTTGTTGTTGTTTAACTTTTTTTAACTTTTAAATTTATTTTTATATTATGAGCGTTTTTGCGCTCGCATGTGTGTGTGTGTGTGTGTGTGTGTGTGTGTCTGTGTGTAAACATACCACAGAAGCCATAAGAGGGCATCAGATTCTCCTGGAACTGGATTTATAGACAGTTGTTGGTTGCCTTGTAGGTACTGGGAACCAAACCTAAGTCCTCTACAAGAGCAGACAATCCCAGTCCTCATAGCTAAGTATTTTTATTTTAATAATAAAATTCAGAGGTAAAATTAAATAATTATTTCTAGGATTATAAATCCAATGTGTGGTAATGCTTTCAGATGCCATGCCTCCCTCTGCCTCCACCCAACTACCATCACTCATATACATGCATACATACCACACAAAGTTTATTTAATACTTTAAGCATATTTCCCATGCATTATCAAACTTGACTAGCAGACTCGTCACACTGCTGTCCTAATGGTCCCACATAAACCAAACCTTTACCACCTGACATAGTTTCCTTTGTCACTGACTCCCAATGTGGCCTTGTGACTTACTTTGGCTTACGGGGTAGCACATCTGACTAGAAGCAAAAACATGTGAAGATCTTGCACATCAGAACCTACCTTCCTCCCATTATTGTTATTACTATGTGTCATTCTATTGCTGTGATAAAACACTGTGGCCAAAATGGGCAGAAAGGATTTAGTTCATCATACACTTCCAGGGCACAGTCCATCATTAAGGGAAATCAGGACAGGAAATCAAGACCGAGCTCTGAAGCAGAAAACATGGAGGATCACTGTTTGCTGACTTGCTCTCTGACTTGCTCACTGACTCATGCTTAGCTAGCTTTTGGATACAGCCTAAAACTCTCTCTCTCTCTCTGAGAAACAGTGCTGCCCACAGTGAGCTGGGCCCTCCTACATCAACTAATAATCAAGTCAATCCCTCACAGACGTGACCACAGACCCACCTGATCCAGGAAGTTCCTCAGTTGAGGCCTCTCCTCTCAGGTGACTCAAGGCTGTGTCAAGCTGACAATTAAGAATAACCAGGGTATCATGTGAGAACCCTGGCCTGTGCTTCTGAAGGAGCTACAGAAAACGAGATGTTCTGTTGATAGTCCAGATGGCTGCTGTACAAAAGGAAGGTCATCTGGGATCATCTAACTCCAAAAAAACCTCCAGACCACAGTCTCTGCAGGACAGGCCCCTGGAAAAACCAACAGAAGAACTGCCCAGCTGAACTCAAGCCAAATCGTGAGCAATATCTATTGTATCTCCAGATACCAAGTTTTGAAATAGTTTGTTATTTAGCAAGAGATAATTGACACACAAAATAACTGAGAAATATTATAATGATTCCCATTTCATGAGTTAGAGACATGAATTTTAGAGTGTTTATGTTCATTTATCCAAGGTCCTGGGGCCAAAAGATAACAGAAAATGGCTTAACACTTCAGTTTCTTCAACACCTCTGTGCTACGGGAGGCTAAATAAACACCACCATAGCATCCTGCCACTTAGCTGAGGACCATCCAGTCCTTCCCAAATCCCCTTGGTAAACCTAGATGCCAAGTTTCAGCACAAGAGTCCTCATAAGCTTCTTCTGGCCTGCTGATGACCTCACCTGGCTACTTCCCTTCCGCAAAAACTAAAGCCAGGAACCATGTAAGTGAATCTCTTGAATACAAGTGCTGTGAAACAGTGAGATCTACTTTATATGCAAAATGAATATTCTAGTCTGCTACCCTGAGTTTAAGGTATTGTTGTGGGGGAAAAAGGGGAAAAAAAAAAAAGTATCTGCTCTTGGGGAAATGATAAGAGTCATCTTAGGATTGCATGGTGGTGCACACCTTTAATACTAGTACTTGGGAGGCAGAGGCAGGCAGATCTTTTGTGGCCAGTCTGGTCTACAGAGTGAGTTCCAGGACAGCTGGGGCTACAGGGAGACCCTGTCTTGAAAAGACCAAAAAAAAAAAAAAAGAGGAAGAATAATCATAGGATTAAAAGAAATTCATTAATCAAAAACAGATTTTGGAGTCAAAGATCTTTTTAACAGAGAACATTACACTTTATGTTAATTCTTTCATGCAAAACTAAAGAATGTAAAGTGATAAAACTTTGAAGATATACCACAAAACTTGATAAAATATTACAGTATGAATCATGGAGTGAATAAAAAGAATAATACCGACAAATCTACCATAAAAATCTCACCTTTTGAGATGTTTGTGTAATAATTAATAAAAGAGTAAGATGCAGGAATATTACTCTTCATTACTTCTTAAAATTCTTTGAAAGACCTCTTCATCTCCATTCTGGCAATCCATGAATTTATTTGCAGATAAAGTATACGATGTGAAAGATGTCCCACTTCTCAGCTAGAGTTGTATATACTTTACTATTGACAAAATGTTAATCAGCCATGGTTTTTTTATGTGTATGTGAGTGTACTGCCTTCATGTATGTAAGTGCATCTGTGTCATGCAGTGCCCATGGAAGACAGAAGAAGGTGTCAGATTCCCTGGAACTAGAGTTACAGATGGTTGTTAGCTACCATGTGGGTGCTGGGAATTGAACCCAGGTTCTCTGCAAGAGCAGCCAGTGCTCTTAATCACTGAGCCATCTCTCCAGCCCTGGTCATGTGAGTTTTTTGCTAGAAAAACTAAAATTTAATTTTTAAAAATAAAATTTTCACATATCTGAATTGTTATTCCAAGGATAGTGACAAAGTAGTAAGAAAGAGGGGCTCAGGAGATAGCTCAATCAGTAAAACACTTGCCTTGCAAGCATAAGGATCTGAGTTCAATCCCTAGAACCCACTATAAACACTCAACATGGTAGTGTATAGTGAAATCCCAGCACTAAAGAGGCAGAGACAGGGGAAAGTCTAGGCCTCAGGGGCCAGCCACTCTAGCCTGATTGAGAGACCCTGTTTCAAATGAGGCAGAAAGACCTCCTGAGGAGACATTCAGGATTGTTTTTCGGGCTCCATGTGGGTGCACATACATGCACACATATTTTTAAAATATAGTATAAAGTCTCTGGCAATAAATGAAGTGAACAAGTCACCAAATCATTTGGAAATTGAGAAGCTCTTACTCTGATGGTCCATAGTCATTATGGAAACTGCCCATCCCTAGGATTCAAAGGACAGGGGATAAAATGTACAAATTCACACACAAGCTGTCTCTGAACACATTAATGCTTCTGCAGCCCTCTGCACATACCACAGAGTCAGTCATCACACAAGTGTATCAAGCGCTCACAGAGTCTTGCTCTGTTTTTGTTCCAGAACTCATGTGCCCACATAACTCAGGCAAAGAGAGCAGTGTGGGCTAGCAGGGCAACAGTGTGTGGCCGTTAACTCAGCATTTAACATCCCAGAGTCTCTCTGTTCTCCTCTGTAAAAGATGGGTAGATAAGCCCACGCTTCCTACTTCACAGTACTGTAAGCATGAAAGATATAAACAGGCTTTGAAGAATTTAAATGTGCTATGCAAAAGCAAGGTGCCTTGTGCAGAGCTAATGTGGCTCGGTGACAGCAATGGCACCACCTGGCCGTGACACTGCTGATGTGTCACATGTAAGCAAAGGTGTTTAAAACACAAAGACCTGACAGGCAGCAAGAATGGAAAGATATACTGTTTGAAAAATTACCACATTTAGTTTGAGGTCCTCACGTAAAATAATATTTTGAATAAAACAGATGGGACTCTCTGAAAGGGACTAAAGATTAATTCTTAAACTGAAACAGTGATTGAAAAAATAATAATATTTTGAAAAATTGTCACATTAAATTTAAGATACTCTTGAGTGAGTTCAAACTATGCAATTTGCTTTTAGTCCATGCTTAATTATACCCAAGAAGAGTTCTTCTAACACTCTTTCATGATAATTATCCTGAAAATTTTAACTTAGCTCCATTTACAAAGACTTATACACAATGTTAACAGTAATGAATCAATCATTTCTCTTTTTTACATCTACTTTCTGAATAATGATTCTCTTTCTTCCACATACTGCAAGCCTTCTAAGTACTGATTACATGCAAGCCACATATTTCCCCAAATGCTTTTATGAATTCCATACATAACTGTATACTCACTAGCACTGAAAAAAGAATACTGTAATATCATCCTTTGGAATCCATTGGATGGGAGGGGCTGGTTCCAGGATACCCTCTTCCTCCACAGACACTAAAATCTGCAGATATCAAGTCCCTTATATAAATGGTATAGTGCTATAGATGGGTATAGTATTTGCATGAAACCTATGCATGTCCTCCTGTATACTTTAGATCATCTTTGTATTATTTTTTTTGTTTGTGATACTAAGTATCAAACTCATGGCCTTGTGCATGCTAGGCAAGTGCTCTACCACTAAGCTATATCTCCATCCCTATTAGATTACTAATAGCACCTGATATAATACAAATTATCAGGTGAATAGTTGCTATGTTGAATTGTCTAGGGAATACTGGCAAGAAAAAAGCCAGCATTTATTCAATTACATTGTAGGCATAATATTTGTGATCCAAATCCAGTTGTTCAGAACCCAAGAATGCAGAAGGCAAACTATCATTCAAGCCAATCTATTGCATTCTTTTAAGTGTGTGGAATTTTTGCTGTATTATGTCTGGTGTTTTATTTTTAATATTTCATTTTATTATTTTTATTTTATGTCTATGAGTGTATTGGCTGCATGTAAGTGCATCCATGTTGTGCAATGCCCGTGGAGGTCAGAGGAAGGCATCAGATCCCCTGTAATGGAGTTACAGATGCTTATTAGTCAACATGTGGGTTCTGGGAATGGAACCCATGTCCTCTGCGTGAGAATTTGGAAAGAAACACACTTATAAGTTTCCAAAGAGAGACACGTAAGAAAGGTTCAGGGAAACTGAGAAAGAAATCACATATTATTGATAATTTGGTTTCAAAACATGCTTCCAAAATAACCCCCAGTGCAGAGAGTAAGTGACTATGGAATGCTCAGCCACAAAAGGGACATCTATATCACATACCCTCCCCAATGCTTAGGGACAATGGCAGAAGAGGGACCAGAAAGATTATATAAGCCAGAGGTCGGGAGGACTGGAGCAAATCATCTGTTTCTAGACATGACCAGACTACTTCATTCATGAACTACAGCAGCTGTGGTTACCTATGCAATACCTCATAGGATCAAGACAGTAAACATTCTGGCACTGAATAGGAAGGTAGTTATGAGCCCTGCCCCTAACTGAGGAACTATGGACACTTGATGGCTTCTGGAGATGGGAGAGTCAGTTTTCTTTATCTGTAGGTCAACCATACTCCAGTGAATAGCCCTACACCCCAGAAGTACATGGATAGCTCAAATTATTAGATTTTTGAAAAAGAGTATATGAAGTTGGGAAATAAGGAGGCAGAAATGTATCTGTGAGGAGCTGTGTTAAATATAAGAATATATGATATGCAAGTATCAAAGAATTAATAAAATATTTATTTTTTAAAAGCCCAAAATGCTAATAGAAGTTCAGGGAAGGTCAGAATCACACAGGTAATCAAATAAATGAAGCCACCTTTTGCCGTGGAGGGACAGCTGTCAAGCTAAATGGCCTTGATTTTGGTTCCCTCAGCCCTAGGAAGCTAGGAAATAGAATCATGGTTCCTTACCAGAACTAGGTGATAAGACTCTATTGCCAAAGATACCACACACCTTGGTTGCAAAATACAGTGAAAACAAGCTATAACTGAGCTGGAAGATTCCTCTCTAATGGCTAGCTTTCTTAGTGCTATAAGGTTCTATGCAGGCTGTGGTAAGTGGGAGGGGAGAAAAAGCTTCAACAGCCTTACCTAACTGTGAACCTTACAAAAGTCAATATCACCCTGATAAACAAGATGTTCCTGCTTGTATAATAATGGCACAATTTTATGGGGCTAAATCAACCATTCTGCTTAGACTGGAGGCATGCTCCATAGGAGGTAACCCATTCATGGTACTGTAAACCCAGGCAAAAATGTACGGCTACAAAGCATAGTCCTTAGTAGAGAACTTACTACTATTGTTTAGATAAGTTGACATAGTATCAAGCTGCTTTCTGAATATCTATATTTATACCCACAGTACACCACAGTGTTCTCTCTTTGAGTGAGCACTGATGAAGGCAGAGACTCATGATGCTCAAGATACTAAGAATAAGTGGCAGTCAAGCATTCAGCCCTGAACAAGACACATATACAACCCCCTCTAAGGCTCAGAGAATACTTTGGAAGATAGGATAGAAAGACTGTGAGAACCAGGTTAGAAGAGCTGCACAATGCCACCTTCTTGGGATGATAGCCATTGCCATGGAAACTCAGCAGTTGTGGGCATTTTCATTGGGCATGCACAAGACTGGGCCTGACAACAGTATAGTTATGGGTCAGGCATGATGATGCATACCTTTAACCCCAGCACTCAGGATGCAGAGGCAGGCAGAGCTTTGTGAGTTCAAGGCCAGCCTGGTTTACATAGTGAGTTCCAGGACAGCTGGGGCTAGAGGGAAACCGTGTCTCTCAAAAAAATAAAAATAAAAAATAAATACAGTTATGGATGGGGGAGGGGTTCATGAGATCTTCTTCCTTCAAGATGAACCATTGGCTACTAAAAGATCCTGGAGTGGAGAGTCATCATCTTCAGTAGTGTAGCCAGTGGTAACCCCATCAAACTCCAATTGTTAGTACCAAACCTATGGTCAGTCACATAGAAGGCCCTGATTAAACTCAGGGGGGGTAGTCACAGACAAAATAAAAAGAAATGGGTGTGGGAAAGGTATTTGTAGTGGGGGAACTGACAGAGGCAAGAGCAATTAGAATGCACTTAATATGTGTGGTGATTTGAATGAGAGTGTCCCCCATAGGCTTTAAGTATTCAGACATTTTGTCTCCAGTTGGTGGCACTGTTCTGGGAGATCTTAGAAGGTGTGGCCATGCTGGAGGAAGTACATCATTGGGGGCGGGCTTAGTGAGTTCAACAAGCCTTGCAGTTTCCAGTCTCTCTCTCTTGACTTCCTGTACTCATTGCGAGATGTGAACCTCAGCTTTCTGCTCCAGCCCTGACCACCATGCCTCCCACCACAATGGACTCTTAATTCCCTGGGACCATCAATCATAAACTCAAATAAACTCTTCCTTTTATAAGTTCCCTTGATCATGGTGGTTTTATCACAGCAACAGAAAAGTGACTAATACAATGAATATTGTATGAAAATGTCAGGCTGGCCGGGCGTGGTGGCACACACCTTTAATTCTAGCACTCGGGAGGCAGAGGCAGGTGGATCTTTGTGAGTTCAAGGCCAGCCTGGTCTACAGAGTGAGTTCCAGGACAGCTGGGACTACAGGGAGACCCTGTCTTGAAAAGACAAAAAAAAAAAAGAAAGAAAGAAAGATAAAAAGAAAATGTCGGGCTGGAGAGATGGCTCGGTGGTTAAGAGCACCGACTGCTCTTGCAGAGGACCCAGGTTTGATTCCCAGCACCCACATGGCAGGTGACCCTCTTCTGACCTCCGCAGCATTGCACAACACGGGTGCACCAACCTACATGCAAAGAGTACACTCATACACATAAAAAAATAATAAATAATTTTTTAAAAAATTAAAAAAAAAGAAAATGTCAAAGGACAAATTTAATTAACTTTCTTTAAAAACCCAGAGCCAAGCATTCACCCAAGTAGGAAGCATACTGGAGATCTCCCTTCTCAAAGCTGAGGTTATCAAAGAGCACACCAGCAATGTAAGAATGAAGAAAAGAGCTGGAGAGATGACAGCAGTGAAGAGCACTGGCTACTCTTGCAGAGGATCAGAGTCCATTCCTAGCACCCAAATGGCATCTAACAGCCATCCATAACTCTACTCCAGGGGATCTGATACCCTCTTCTGATTCTGTGGACACTGCGTGTCACAGGTGCATGCATGCATGCAATACATTCATACACATAAAATAATAATACTTTAAAAAAAAAAAAAGAATGAAAGCCTGGAGTGGTGGCACATGCCTTTAATCCCAGAACTTGGGAGGCAGAGGCAGGCAGATCTCTGTGAATTTGAGGCCAGCCAGTCTACGTAGGGAGTTCCAGGCCAGCTGGAAATTCCAAGAGATCCTGACTCAAAAACACTGCCCCCCCCAAGAAAAGAATGAAGACAATTTTCTGCCACATAAGGATTGCAAATTGAAGACCAGCCTGGCCACATAACAACTGCAAGCCAGTCTGAGCTATATAGCAAAAGCCAGTGTTAAGAAAACAAACAAAAAAGGCAGTTTAACATTGTTCTTTTTTTTTTAATTTTTTTTTTATTTTTAAGGGATTCTACAATACAATGGCACAGTTGTTTGCAGATAACAATGATGTTACTCAGTATGTCATATAATTAAGTAATTGGTGCATTTTGCAAGTATCTATGTCCAAATTTTGAACAACCCAAGGTTCCCATAGTCCAGTTGGAGAAGCTTGTATGCACAGGCATGTTGATCAATCAGGTGTCCAGACTATATTCCTATATTCTCATAATTCACCCCATCTCTCCATAGCCCTTACAATCTACCACGCCTCCTCTTCCGCAGTTTGTTCCCTGGGCTTTGGGAAAGGGGCACAAGTGGATGAGAAGAAAACAGTCTAATTTCTTTGGAGTTGTCATTTTGGACTCCGGTCTGTTCAGTTTGTTTCCCTTCACGGATTGACAGCTTTCACAGTGATACCCTTTTCAGTCATACTAACAAAGCTCAAGCTATTGGATGTACAGGCATTTAAGCAGTAC
>VZQC01015004.1:7276283-7299568 GCA_009823505.1 Rhizomys pruinosus
AAAAAAAAAAAAAAAAAAAAATCTAAGTAGGAAAAAGAAAATCCCTTAAAAATAACAAAAAGACTTTGTTTATGATCTCAGAATAGATAAGAATTCTCATTGTAAGACATTAAAAAGTATCAACAGTAGAGACTGGTAAATGACATGGACTTTATTAAGAACTTCTGACCACCAAGACCCAGAAAGACAAATGCCACAAGTTCTCATTCATGTGTGGATCCTAGTAGCAAATCTTTAGATTTGTGTGTTTAACTTGAAGTACCTGTAGAAGCTAGGAAACTAGAGACGGGTCACTGGAGTGAGGGGAGAAAATCTTGAGGTAGAGGGGACAGGGGAATAATGGGGTGGTTTAAGTAGAGAATAGGATGAAAGGGTAAGGCAGAGGATGGGACTGGAGGAGATAATTAACACTAAGGATGTTTGAAAGGACAAGTGGAAACCTACAGTTTCATAAGTTTCCTTAATGCAAGTGGAGAGAGAGAGAGAGAGAGAGAGAGAGAGAGAGAGAGAGAGAGAGAGAGAGAGAGAGAGAGAGAGAAAGAGGAGATAGTGCTCCTTTCAGAAGCCATAGGTTTCCAAATGAAAATGAAAAACCCAATGCCATGATATCAGGAGTTCTGTTGGTCAAGGGAGTCTCTGAGACCCCCCCAAAATAATACATTGCTATTTCCATTGCTCTTGGTAGCCCACCATAAATTGACAATAAGAACCTGTGGTTGAAGACACCACACACTTTGGTCACAGGATGTGGAGAAATTAAGCTGGTACTGACCAGAAAACTTTCTCCTTACTGGCTGGCTTTCATAGTACTGGAAGGTAGTATGCCGCTGGAAGAGAAAAGTCATAAACAGCCCTACCCAGCTGTGAACTCTGCAAGTCATCATAATGACCAATCTGATAAGATAGGACCATTGGTGCAATAGTGGCATTATTGTTACAGGGGCAACAAACCACCTTCTGATTGGCTTTAAGGCCATTAAACAGGAGGAATCCCATGCCTAGTACTATAAATCTGCCCAAGAAACCATGACTGAGAAGCTCATAGGACCTATTACTACTATTTACTAAATGGACATGGTACCTGTTAGTTTTTGTCAGCTTGACATTCCAGAGTCACCTGGGAGAGAGAGAACCTCAGTTAGGAAATGTGGGCATGTCTGTGAGGCATTTTCTTGAGCATTAATTAATGTAGGAGGGCCCAGCCCACTGTAGGTGGTGCCATCCCTAGACAGGTGTGTCTGGATTGTTCAAGAAAAGCAAGCCAGTAAGGCAAGCCAGTAATCAGCATTTCTCCATGGTCTCTGCATCATAGCAACATATAAGTAACTAATACTGCCCTCTAAAGATATGCATCTTGGGGCTGGAGGGATGGCCTAGCGGTTAAGAGCGCCGACCGCTCTTGCAGAGGAGCCAGGTTCGATCCCCAGCACCCACATGGCGGCTGAGAACCGTCTGTGACTCCAGTCCCAGGAGAACTCCAGTTCCAGGGGAATCCGAGACCCTCTTCTGACCTCCGCGCGGCATCGCACGACACGGGTGCACAGACCTGCATGCAGACAATACATTCATACACATAAAAATAAATAAATAATAAAAAAAAAAAGATATGCATCTTTACCCATAGATCAGTGCCATTCTCAGTCCTCATCAGAGAAGCTTCAGTGGATAGTGGTTACCACGGAAACTCACAACTGGTCAAAGGGCAGAGAATAAATGTCTGTGTACTGCTCAACATAAATGGGACACCTATATCACACACCCTATACCCTAAAGACTCAGGGAACATTGATGAGTGAGGGGTAAAAGATTGTGAGAGCCAGAGGTTGAGAAGGACTGGGGTAAAACGTCTTCTGAACATGATAGGACTGCTGCACTCGGGAACGCACAGCACCTGTGGTTGTCTGCACAGGACCTGCACATGATCCAGCCTCTCCACATTCCAACATGGAGGGGGGAGGGCTCGTGAGCCTGCACTTGAGGAGCTACCCACAGTTGATGACTGCTTGGGCAGGAAGACTGAGTTTTCTTCAGTGGGTGTGGTCTCTGGCAGGCCAACCACTCTCCAGGGGAAGGCTCCACACCCACGCATACATGGGCAGCATAAACTGGACTCTGGGGTATTAAATAAAAGAGGACCTGAAGAGGACTGAGTGCGTGGATCCAGGAGGAGCTGGGGTGGAATGGGGAGTGGGCATGCCCAAAATACACTGCGTCCATGTATAGAATTCTCAGAATTAATCTTAAAACACTTTTTTAAAAGCTTCTAATCTGTAGGGCATGGTGGCATACGCCTTTAATCCCAGCACTTGAGAGGCAGAGGCAGGTGGATCTCTGTGAGTTCAAGGCCAGTCTAGTTTACAGAGAGAATTCCAGGACTGCTGGGGCTATAGGGAGACCTGGTCTCAAAAATGCCAAAATAAACAAAAAAACTTCTGATCACCAAAAGACAGTATAGAAATGATACTACAGGATAGAAGAAATCCGTAACATATCACCAGCACAGGACTAGTAGCTAGAATACATAAGATCTATAATTGTTTTTTGGTCTTTTCGAGACAGGGTCTCTCTGTAGCCCCAGCTGTCCTGGAACTCACTCTGTAGACCAGGCTGGCCTTGAACTCACAAAGATCTGCCTGCCTCTGCCTCCCAAGAGCTAGGATTAAAGGCATGCACCACCATGCCCGGCAAGATCTATAATTTTTAAAAGAACTGTAATAGACATAAAGCATCATTAGAATAAGAAAAATTCCTAATAACAGGACACAGAATGATCATAGCTTTTGTTTTTCTTTATAAGTGTAGAGTTGCTGGGCTCAGTAAATTCTCATATCCAAGAAGAGGGGAGCACGCTCATGACAAGAGTGCCCATTTGACAGTAACCTGGATATCTTAAAATACATGGTCTTATAAAGCTTAAAGAAATACCCACTGCATTCGAACTAGTTAATGTTGCTCTGCACTTCATGTTTGGAGTTCTATTCTCTCCTTCTCCTTAGCAGACTCAATTTCTCACTGGATATTGAGCACTTTTTACAAATTAAGAAGAAAGTCACCTAAGGCAACTCTCAACTACAGGCTTATTGGAGACATGATGATACCAGCAAACATTTAGGAAATAGGTTCTACACCCTACCCTTGATGATCAGAAGCCAGCAGAGACCCTTGAGACTAACTTAATGTTCTTGCCTGCAGATTCTGATTTATCACATTACTGAAGTTTAAGCCTCTGGACCTGGCTGACTAGTTGAATCATCTTCAAATTCAATAATACTATTAACACCATTGAAAATGACCTAGCTTTCTCTGATGCTCTCCACTTGATTCATTTTATTTGGTTTTTTATTATTTTATTTTCTATGTACGAGTGTTACGCGTTCATGTATGTAAGAATACCCGTGTTATGCAATACCAGCAGAGGTCAGAAGAGGGCTTCAGACCCCCCTGGAACTGGATTTATACACGGTTGTTAGCCACCATGTGAGTGTTGGGATTTGAACCTGGGTCTTCTGTGATAACCACTACAGTATGGAAACCTCGAACCTGGGTCCTCTGTAAGAGCAGCCAGTGCTCTTAACCAATGAGCCATCTCTTCAGCCCCAATTCATTTTATTTGTAATTTAACAATTACAAGGATTCTTTTGCAGAATCTTTCTCTTTTTTGTTTTAAGCAAAAACTATATTAGTCTCCTTTTGTAATTAACTGTTCTCATGCAAATAGTTTCCAAACATGGATGAATGATCCAGGAATAATTAAAAATAAACTTCCTGAGGAAAAAAAGTGTACAAATACAATCCCTTTAAAGTAACCTAACATCCTGAGATCTCCTGAGGCCAGCGGAAGGTACTGAGGGGTGGGCTGAAGAGCCCCCTCTCCCCCCCAACTGAGATTACGAAGAGGCATTTGAAGGAGGCAAGCAAAGCAAGCCTTCAACACAGTGAAGAGACATTTAGGACTCACATTGGAATACAGGCAAGGAGAAGCCCATATGCCAGGATCACGAAGAAGAGACAACACTGGAAAGGGGCAGGATAATCCCATGCCAAGCTTTACTAACCCTATGGAAGACTCCTGCAGTGGGATCCCTCTGGGGATGCCCCAGGACACAGACATCAGAAACACAATTGGGAACATACTTAAAGAACTACAAGATCATAAAGAACAAATCAAAGAACTAAGAAAAGAGAATGAGGACCGAGAGAGAGAGAATGACAAGCTCCGGAAGGAAGTAGAAACACTGAAAAGATCCCATGCTGAAAAAGAAAAAGAAACCAACCAGCAAACAAAAGAGCTACAAAAAGAGATCGAGAAGCTCCAAAAAGAAATAGAAACACTAAAGAAATCAGAAGAGGAAATGAAAAAGGAAATCAAACACTCATCCATTCAAGAGGAAAGGAATGAAAAAAGCCTCAGAAGCAGAATGGAGGAAGCAGAACAAAGAATATCAGACCTGGAGGACAACACAGAACAACTAAAAACCTCAAGGAAAGATTATGAAAAATTTAAAAATACACAAAAATGGAACAACCAGGAGCTGTGGGACACTATGAAAAGATCAAACCTCCGCATCATAGGAATAGAGGAAGGAGAAGAATCCCAAGAGAAAGGTATTGATCAGATCTTCAACAGAATAATAGATGAAAACTTCCCCAAACTAAAAAAGGACAAACCAATACCAATACAAGAAGCACATAGAACTCCAAACAGACAAGATCAGAAAAGAAATTCTCCACGCCACATCATAGTTAAAATGCTGGACACCCAAAACAAAGAGAAAATTCTTAAAGCGACAAGAGAAAAACAACAAGTGACCTATAAGGGGAAACCTATCAGAATAACAACGGACTTCTCACAGCAAACGATGAAGGCAAGAAGAACCTGGAGCAAAGCATTCCCAGTGTTGAGGGACAATGGATGCCAGCCCAGGTTACTATACCCAGCAAAAATGTCAATCATAGTGGAAGGAGAGAGGAAAATCTTCCATGACATAAACAACTTGAAAGAATACATGTCCGGAAAACCAACCCTTCAGAGAATACTTGAAGCAATCCAAAGAACAGAAGAAAGGAGCAACCAACCCCAGGCAACTAGAAGGAGAAATCAATAAAAGCATAACTGCAGAAGTAGAAACCTAAATCAAAACCGCAGATGGATAATAAGGCAAAAGGAAGCAACACAAACCTATCAGTCATAACCTTAAATATTAATGGACTAAATTCCCCAATCAAAAGACATAGACTGGGAGACTGGATTAGGAAACAGAATCCATCGATATGCTGTCTGCAAGAAACACATCTTACCTTCAAGGACAGGCACCACCTTAAAGTGAAGGGATGGAAAAAAATATTCCAAGCAAATGGTACCAAAAAGAAAGCAGGTGTTGCTATTTTAATATCGGATAAAATAGACTTCAAAGTAAAAGAAATCAGAAGAGACAAAGAAGGCCATTACATTTTCATCAAAGGAACAATCCACCAAGAAGATTTCACAATTATGAATATATATGCCCCAAATTCTGGTGCACCAAACTTTATAAAGACAATTCTCCAGGACCACAAGTCACAGACTAACCCCAGCACACTCATAGTGGGAGATTTCAATACCCCACTGAGTCCTTTGGATAGGTCAACAGGACAAAAAATAAACAGAGAGACATCTGAACTGAACGATATGATACACCAAATGGACCTCATAGACCTCTACCGAACATTCCATCCTAATACCAGAGAATACACTTTCTACTCAGCACCCCACGGAACATTCTCCAAAATCGACCACATCCTGGGACACAGAAGAAACCTCTACAAATACAAAAAGATTGAAATAATTTCATGCATCCTGTCAGACCACAGTGCAATGAAGCTCAACATCAACACCAGGACAAGCCCTCCTGCCTACAAGAACACATGGAGACTAAACAACACACTCTTGAATAATGAATGGGTCAAGGAAGAGATAAAGAAAGAAATAAAAACATTCCTGGAACTGAATGACAATGACAATACAACACAACAAAACTTATGGGATACCTTAAAAGCAGTCCTAAGAGGGAAATTTATAGCCCTGGGTGCCTACATTAGAAAAACAGAAAGAGCACAAGTGAATGATCTAACACTACAGCTAAAAGCACTTGAGAGGCAACAACAGATGAACCCTAAACGCAACAGACAGGAAGAAATAACAAAAATCAGAGCAGAAATCAATGAAATAGAAACAAAGAAAACAATACAAAAAATCAATGAAGCCAAAAGTTGGTTCTTTGAAAGAATAAACAAGATAGACAGACCTCTAGCCCAGTTAACAAAAAGAAAGAAGGAACAACTCCAAATCAATACAATCTGTGATGAAAAGGGAAATATCACAACGGACAAGGAAAAGATCAAGAAAATTATATGGGAATATTACAAGAACCTATATTCTACCAAGTTTGAAAATCTAGAAGAAATGGATGAATATCTGAAATCTTGGGAATCACCAAAGCTTGGCCAAGAGGAGACCAGCAGCTTAAACAGACCCATAACATATGAAGAAATAGAGGATGTAGTAAGAAGCCTCCCAACTAAAAAAAGCCCAGGCCCAGACGGTTTCACAGCAGAATTCTATAAAACATTTCAAAAAGACCTACAACCATTATTTCTGAAACTGTTTAGAAGTATACAATCAGAGGGAATTCTCCCAAATTCCTTCTATGAAGCCAACATCACTCTATTACCAAAACCAGGCAAAGATCCAACTAAAAAGGAGAATTATAGACCCATCTCCCTCATGAACACAGATGCCAAAATTCTAAACAGAATACTGGCAAATCGCATACAGACCCACATCAAGAAGATCATCCATCATGACCAAGTTGGATTCATACCAGAGATGCAGGGATGGTTCAACATACGAAAATCAATAAACATCATCAAACACATAAACGGAATCAAAGACAAAAACCACACCATCATCTCAATTGATGCTGAAAAAGCCTTTGACAAAATCCAGCATCCCTTCATGCTTAAAGTCCTAGAAGGAATTGGATTGGAGGGATCATTCCTCAATGTAATCAAAGCCATATACAGGAAACCCACAGCCAATATCATCCTAAATGGGGAAATGACGGAAACATTCCCTTTAAAGGTAGGAACTCGGCAAGGCTGCCCCCTATCACCACTCCTCTTCAATATAGTGCTTGAAACACTTGCTAGAGCAATAAGGCAAGAAAAGGATATTAAAGGAGTACTAATTGGAAAAGAGGAAGTCAAACTATCCCTATTTGCTGATGATATGATTGTTTACTTAAGAGATGCAAAAAACTCCACCAGAAAACTCCTAGAAACGATTAACAGCTTCAGCAAAGTGGCAGGATACAAAATTAACCTTAGAAAATCAATGGCCTTTCTTTACACCAAGAACAAGCAACTGGAGAAAGAATTCAAAGAGACCTTCCCACTCACAATAGCCTCAAAAACAATAAGATACCTAGGAACAAACCTAACCAAAGACACCAAAGACCTCTACAACAAAAATTTTAAACCCTTAAAGAAAGAAATTGAAGAAGACCTCAGAAGATGGAAAAACCTCCCATGCTCATGGATTGGGAAAATTAACATTGTAAAAATGTCCATTTTACCAAAACTCTTGTATAGATTTAATGCAATCCCAATCAAAATCCCCAAGAGTTTCTTCACAGGCTTGGAAACAAAAGTTCTTAAATTCATTTGGAGAAACAAAAGACCCCGAATAGCCAAATCAATCCTGAGTGAAAAGAGCTACACAGGAGGGATCTCTATACCAGATTTTAAACTATACTACAGGGCTATAGTCATAAAAACAGCCTGGTACTGGCACAAAAACAGACCTGTTGACCAATGGAACAAAACCGAAGATCCAAATCTGAGCACATACAATTTCAGCCATCTCATATTTGACAAGGGGGCCAAGAAACCACAATGGAGAAAAGACAGCATCTTCAGCAAGTGGTGTTGGCAAAACTGGATCACCACTTGTAGAAGAATGAAATTAAACCCCTACCTCTCACCCTGTACAAAAGTCAACTCCAGATGGATTAAAGACCTCAACGTGAAACCCCAAACTCTGAAGGTGATAGAAGAAAAAGTTGGCAGCAGACTACAAGACATAGGCGTAGGAAAAGACTTCCTAAATCAGACAGCAGCTGCACAAGAATTAAGGTCGACAATTGACAAATGGGACCTCATCAAACTCAAAAGCTTCTGTACATCAAAAGAAACAATCAAGGAAGTGAAGAGAAATCCCACAGAGTGGGAGGAAACCTTCACTGCAGATACATCTGACAAAGCATTGATTTCCAGAATATATAAACTACTCAAAAAACAAAGAAAAAAGAAAACAAATGACCCGCTCAATAGATGGAGCAAAGAACTGAACAGAGACTTCACAAGCGAGGAATTAGAGATGTCTGAGAAACACCTCAAGAACTGTTCAACATCACTAATCATTAAGGAAATGCAAATGAAAACCACTTTAAGATATCATCTTACTCCAATAAGACTGGCTAGGATCAAGAAAACAAATGATACCAAGTGCTGGAGAGGTTGTGGGGAAAGGGGAACACTCATCCACTGCTGGTGGGAATGTAAACTCGTACAGCCACTATGGAAAGCAGTGTGGAGAACCCTTGGAAGACTTGGAATGAACTTGCCACCCGACCCAGCCATACCACTCCTGGGCATGTACCCTCAAGACTTACGCCACCACAGAGATACATGCACGGCCATGTTTATTGCAGCTCTCTTCACAATAGCAAGGAGCTGGAACCAACCTAAATGCCCCTCAACTGACGAGTGGATAGAGAAAATGTGGTACATCTACACAATGGAGTTCTATGCAGCAGTAAAGAAAGACGACATCACGAGCTTTGCAGGAAAATGGCTGGAGCTAGAGGACATCATGCTGAGTGAAGTAACACAGTCCCAGAAAAACAAACGACGAATGGTATCCCTCATCTGTGGATGCTAGTGCCAATTACCCAGTTGTAAGTATTTCTTGTGTAGGGCCCCCTGAGCTTTTGTCCAAAGCAGTTGGGCGTAATGCATATTGGAAACAACAACAACAACAGAAAGGACTGCATCAAAGAACTGACTGAAACAGTGAACTTCTGCTCAAAACAGTCAACTTCCTCATGGAGAATATTGAGAAAGACTAAGAGATGAAAAGCATGTTTGGCAGAATGCATGAGCTCTGGCGGAGTGGGGGAACGGGCGGGAACATGGGTCTAGATTTGTTAAAAAATAAAAATAAATTTATGTGAAAAAAAAAGTAACCTAACATAAAAAATTATATAAAACTTAGTGATTAAGCATTGTGTCTCTAGTAGGTCCAAAGAAACTTGAACTCATAAAATTTCATCACAACAACGGAAATGAGACATAATAGAAGGATGTGTAAGAAATAGAAGAATGATCAGAAGACTGCTGCTTTAAAAAGAAAAACAGAAATAGAAGAATGGTTTAATATGAGGGTAAAACAAAGTATCTTGTAATGAAAGGCCTTTGATCAAAGTACATATTATAGCCGGTCATGGTGGAGCACACCTTTAATCCTAGCACTTGGGAGGCAGAGGCAGGCGGATCTTTGTGAGTTCAAGGCCAGCCTGGTCTGCATAGTGAGTTCCAGGACAGCCGGAGCTACAAGGAAACCCTGTCTCAAAAAGACCCCCCCCAAAAAAGTACATATTATATACATATAAAATTATGAAAGAATGAATAAATACTTTTTTAACAAATGTATCTAAACCCAGGTGCAGTGGTACATGCCTTTAATCCCAGAATTTAGGAAGCAGAGGCAGGCAGGTGTCTGGGACATGGAGGCTAGCCTAGTCTACAAAGCGAGCTTCAGGTCCAGCTGGGGCTACAGAGAGACCCTGTCTCGAAAAGAAAAAAAAAGGGGGGCGGGGGATCTGGGATTATAAAAGCAATTTTAAAAAGTCCACTAACAAATAAAAGCAGTATGCACATCGTAAATAACCTATTACACTAAAACTTTAAAGCTGAAATAAGGAGTTTTGATTTCATAACTAAATGTTATATTTGGAGAGAATATGCAATGTGGTCAGCATACTGTCCAAGAAAATGATTCCATTTGCTCATTTTGGGAACATTTTTCTCCAGATCAGATGCTGGGCTGAGCGTGAAGGTTTGAAACAGTGGGAAAAACTAAAACAATGCTGAGGCCCCTCGAAGCAGAGTCTAACACAGGAATTTGAAGGCATGTGACTTATTACAGGACTATTCTGCAGGAAAACAGAAAAAAAATGAAAGAGATGAAGGCAGAGATCCTATAGCATCAGGGGTCCAGCAGTCAGCCTGATCCTAGGGAAAGCTTGGCAGAGTGAACAGCCCCACAGATCTGGTCCTACCTTAAAGCAATGGGGACAGCCTTTTGGACATCCCTAGCAGCTAGAAGTTGGTTGGAAGCTGCCTCTGGGGAAGTGAGAGGATAATTCATCAACTGAGTTAGCTCTTAATGAGTAAGGGCTCATTTTCAACTTGAGTAGGTAAGAGTGCACTGTAGGGAAATCCAGCTTGAATTGCACGCTAGCTTCCCAATTAGCATGCCTCAGGGCACCACATGGCCAAGAGTTTGGCTCTCCCCCAAGGAGGAGCAAGCAGCATGGCCTAGGTGCGCGATGCTGGGTGGAGCAAGGTGTGCAGTGGCCCGGAGTTGGGGGGCTCATGATTGGTCCCGGGAACTAACATCATTTGGTTTATAAAAGCAAGCTGTGATGGGCTGGAGAGATGGCCTAGCGGTTAAGAGCGCCGACTGCTCTTACAGAGGACCCGGGTTCGATCCCCAGCACCCACATGGCGGCCGAGAACCGTCTGAAACTCCAATTCCAGGAGAACTCCAGTTCCAGGGGAATCCGACGCCCTCTTCTGACCTCCGCGACATTGCACGACATGGGTGCACAAACCTGCATGCAGACAGTACGTTCATACACATACAGAAATAAATAAAATTTAAAAAATAAAAGCAAGCTGTGGCAAGGAGTAAATTTGAATTCCATAGTATCATCATCACGGGATTCCTGGCTGTTATTTTTATTAATTATTGTGCACATACAGGCTAAGGTAGGCCTGCATTTCGTTCGGGTAGCCCTCTTCTGATCTCTGAGACATTGCCCAACACGGGTGCACCAACCTACATGCAGACAGTACGCTCATACACATAAAAATAATAAATAAAAAAAGAAAAAATAAATAAAAAAGAAAAAGAAAAAAACTTAAGTGGAAAAATGTAATAAATCCAACAGAGGACCAAAAAGACAAAACAATAAGAAATCATGATAAATATAAAACATTCTTGTTACATAATATAAATACTTACAGGAATATAGTAAAGCATATCGTAATAAGTTTGTGAAACCCCAAACCCTACCTTGAAAACACAGAGACATGGACACACAGAAAGGAAAAAAGCTTCAAAGAAAAAGTTAACTAGCAGCTCAGAAAACACACAACTGCTAACACAAAGAAAGTATAGTGATCTTTGTTTGTTTGAGGCAGAGTCTCACTATGTAGCTCTGTCTGGCCTGGAACTTGCTATACAGACAATTGTTGACTGTATTATTCAAAAACAGAGATGCAAAAAGAAATGTTTTGAGATAGGGTCTTCCTGAGTAATATTTTCTGGCCTGGAACTCACTGTACAGACCAGGCTATCCTTGTATTCACAGAAATTCACCTGCCTCTGCCTCCCCGAGTGCTGGAATTAAAGTCTTGAGCCACTATTCCCTGCTGAAAAAAATCTTAATTAAATATTAGCAAATCAAACATACCGGTATAATAAAAATATATGAGCAAATAAGGCTTATCACAGGATTTGACATCATGGATATCATAACACAGAAGAGAGCATGAGGATTTTTCCCATGTTTGATACTTATCAAAATTCATTTTGAACATTTATTTTATTTTTAAATTTTCTGTGTGTGTGTGTGTGTGTGCATGTGTGTGTGTATGTGCCCAACAGAGGCCAGAAGCCTTGGATCCTCATGGAGCTAGAGTTACAGATGGTTGTGAGCTGCCCATCCTGAGTACTGAACTCAGGTCCTCTGCAAGAGTAGTACATGCTTTAGCTGCTGAGCCATCTCTCCAACCTCTTAACACAGAATACTTTTAAAAATAAAAAGCCTAAAAAAATAAAATAAAATAAAAATCCTGCTCTAAGTCTAGAAAATCTTTTACAAGCTGTGAATAAAAGTGTCTTTTTTCTAGATAGATGTTAGTCATCAGAAAAAGAGGAAATTATTTTTAATGATGAAATATTAGAGTCAATCTCATTAAAGACAGAACCAAGAAAATGTATGAGATGAGAGTTCTTGGTCGGCATGCTAGTGCATGTCTGTAACCCTGCATTGAGAGGGGAAGAGCACTGAGGCAGGAGGATGGTAAGTTCTGAACCACGTAGTGAGTGCCTGGCCTGCCTGTCCCAGAAACAACCTCAAATAAACAGAGTAAGTTCTTGGTTATAAATAACAGAACCTAAGCAAGACTAAGTTAATACAAAAAGGGAAAGTTGGGGCTGGAGAGATGGCTCAGCAGTGAAGAGCACTAACTGCTCTTGCAGAGGACCTGGGTTCAATTCCCAACACCCACATGGCAGCTAACAACTTTCCCTAACTCCAGTTCCAGGGTATGCCCTCTTCTGAGCTGCACAGGCATTGCACAACATGGGTACACTTACACATGCAGACAATACATTCATACACACAAAATAAAAATAACAGATCAAATGTTTAAAAAACAAAAAGGGAAGGTTGGTTTTTTTGTTGTTGTTTTGTTGTTGCTGTTGTTGCTATTGTTGTTTTCTTTTGGTCTTTTTGAGACAGGGTCTCCCTGTAGGCCTAGGCTGTGCTGGAACTCGCTCTGTAGACCAGGCTGGCCTTGAACTCACAAAGATCTGCCTGCCTCTTTCTCCCAAGTGCTAGGATTAAAGGTGTGCAGCACCATGCCCATCCAGGAAACGTTTTATTAGAAAGCTTTTACAAAGCCCACAAAATGATCAGAAAGGTAGAAAACCCAGCACAAACAATAGAAAGGAATTGCCTGATCACCAACATCGATGAACCCAGTGTTTCTTACTTGCTTACTTATAAGCTAATGACTGCCCACAGTGGGGAGGGCTAACTTCACAAAAACAATCAACCAATCAAAGTGCTATATGAAGCATAAAAAGATACCAAGATACAAATAAAAAATCTACTGTAACATCTTAGCAAGTTCAATAAAGAAAAATGTTAGGTAAAAAAATACATAGTTGTAGCAGGGCATAGTGACCCATGTCTTTAATCCCAGCACTGGAGAGCCAAAGGCAGGTGGGCTCAAGGCCAGCCTGATCTACAGAGTGAGTTCCAGGCCAAGTGAGGCTACAGGGAGACTCTGTCTCAAAAAGACAAAAAACACATGGTAAATATCTGAAGGGAATAAATTAAACACTCATTTTTTAGATAGCATATAATTGTAAAGCTCAAAAATCAATATATCAACATAAAAATTATCAATACATACATAATGCAAGTTTGCTAAAGTGGCGGAATATGAAAAAGCAATAAATTTCACATACATCACCAGCAACCAATTAGAAAACTCAGGATCTGGAGAGATGGCTCAGTGGTTATAGGTGCTTGCCGTGTGATCAGGAGGATCAGAGTTCAGATCCTAGCAACCATGTCACAAGCTAGGCTTCCTGAATAGGCGTGTATCCCCAGCTCTTAGGAGGATAGAGACAGGGAGATCACTGGCATTTGCTGGCTTACAGCTCAGCTGAGAAAATGTAAGCCCTGAATTCAGGGAAACAGGTAGGTAGAAAGTGACAGAGCATTCCTGACCCCTCTTCTGGCCTCCAAACACACCAAGAGGCACACACACATGCTTATATTCACATATATACAAGCACACATGCTCACATTCACATATATACAAACACACAAATAAATCATCTTGAAAAATAAAATGTTTTTAAAATTAGAAAAAGAGCCAGGCATGGTGGCACACGCCTTTAATCCCAGCACTCAGGAGGCAGAGGCAGGCAGATCTCTATGAGTTCAAAGCCAGCCTGGTCTACATAGAGAGTTCCAATACAGCTGGGGCTGCAGGGAGACCCTGTCTCAAAAAGACTAAATAAATAAATAAATAAATATTAGAAAAAGAAAAGTACAATAAAACAACCCATTTATAGAAATAATAGCATCTAAACACTATCCACAAATAAAAACAAATACAAAGAAATGTACAACCAACAGACTTCAGAGGGGTTTGAGGCAAAGAAATTTAACAGCCTTCATGTGGCTGTCCAGAGTATCAGCAGTCCTAGCAGAGTCTGCAGTCCCTCTTAATAATCAAGCCTGTCACTCATTACCTGGGATCCTTGCCCCTGAAGATCCTCACTCAAGGGATAGCAGTCCACTACCTGTGCTCTGGGGGGGTGAGTATTACGGGCTGTTATGGCATAGAGAGATCTTTCCAGAACAAAAGATTGGGAGGCCCAAACAGAGATTATTGCAGATGGCTGCTACCCAGGAGACTTCATGGCCATAAGATGACCCTGCCTTGCTGTACATATCTACAACCCTCCACAGAAGAGTCACCAACTCCCTTCAGGCCAGAAGCCCAACTTATTGTCCCTTTAAGGTCTGCACAAAGGTCATTTATCTTGTCTCTTTTTAGGTCTAATATCCCCAAGCCTTGGGCATGTAATAAATTTTGTATGTACTATTTTCTGTTAAAAAGAAATGGAAATACATAAAACCCCAAGAAATAATTTCTTTTTCTAAAGGATACCCTGAAGAATATCTAAGTAAATGAAGAAATATTCCAAGCTTCTAAATGGGAAAACTTCATAATCTGTTCCATATGACCTTTGTCAAGATGCAAGTGTGAGTCTTTATGGGATTTGCAATCTCTTATGTAGTTCACCTAGATGAGAAAAATGTATAAGAATACATTTAAGAAAGAGCACTGGAGCAACATTTGCCACACAAATTTTCAAAACATAGGCCTGGAATGATTAAAACAAGTAGTACAACTCAGAAGGCTGAGGCAGAAAAGTCACAAGTTCAAGGCCAGCCTGGATTACACAGTGAAAGCATAGAAAGAAAAGAAGGAAGGGAGGAAAGGGGAAAGAAAGTAAAGAAATGAAGAAAATGAAAGAAAAAACATGCAATACAGTCAGCAGAGAACAGAAGAAATTTCTGCTTTCTAATATGATCAAATAGGATTAGTAAAATTGGCTGACCACTTGGAAACAAAATTAGATCCCTATGTCCTATGTTTCAAAATAGCTTAGACTGGAATGTAAAAACCAAAACTATGAAAGTATCCTAAGAAAATATAAGGAAAAAAAAAGCCAGACATCGTGGCTTTAATCCTAGCACTCTGACAACAGAGGCAGATAAATCTCTGAGTTCAAGGCCAGCCTGGTCTATATAATGAATTCCAGGCCAGCTGGGGCTACAGGGAGGCCCTGTCTCAAAAAAAAATAAGACCAAAAATAGAGATAATTTAAATATACACTTCAAGTTAAATATTTTTATCAGACCCAGGAGCAATGTATTAACCATTTGACTATAAAAACTTTAAACTTTGGGGGATGAGGAGATTGCTCAATGGTTAAGAGCACTAGCTGTTCTTTCAGAGGACCTGCATTTGATTCCCAGCACACACATGGCAGCTAACAACCATCCATAACTCTGTTCCAGAGGACCCAACACCCTCTTCTGACCTCTGCAGGCATTGCATGACACAGGTGCACTTACATGCAGACAATACACTCATATACATAAAATAAAAATAACAAAACTTTTTTTAAACTTTAAACTTTTATATGCTAAGAGCTACCTTTAGGGAAGTTTAAAATACTGGAAGCAAGTATTTGTAACAGCATCTAAAATTCAATAAAATAAATAAACACAATTTAAAAGTAGGGGAAAGATAAAATGAACATTTTACCAAAACTTTTTATACCACACATGTGAAAACATGCTGTCAGTACTAATCAAATGAATGCAGATAAAATTCAAAATTTTGCATATTTTTACAACTAGATTTGAAAATGTTAAGTAAATTTGTTATTAAAGTAAGAATGTCAGGAAAAGGTCTATGGAAATATTAATTGGCTACAGATTTTTGGAAGACAATTTGGTGATATCTACTGAAATCTTAGATGTGTGTACTCTTTGATACAAAATTCCACATTTTAATATCAATCCAAAAGAAATATGCTCTCAATTATAATATATTTATTATCTATATATAAAATTTTTCATACCAGTGTTTTTAATGGCTAAAAAATAGAACAAAAATTAAATCCATACTATGTAAAACTATGCAACAATTTGAAAGAATTATGTGAGCATGAATATTCTGATATGGAAAGTTGGGGGACATATTAAGGCGAATGTGAGTGAACAATATGATCTATTGATATAAGAATCTAGCTGCAGAGTGCAGGGACTCAGGTGGGGGGGCATGGAAAGGGAAGCAATTCTAGATTTGATTGAAAAATGATGTATGACCTATGGAAAAAGTTTGATAATAAAAAAATTTTAAATAAAAAATAAAGAATCTAACCCTGTGCTTTTGTGAACCCGGGGTATATGTTTTTTATGTGTATTTTTTGTTTGGGGATTTTTTTTTTTTGAGACAAGGTCTCCCTATAGCTCCAGCTATCCTGGAACTCACTATGTAGACCAGGCTGGCCTTGAACTCACAGAGATCCACCTGCCTCTGCCTCCCAAGTGCTAGGATTAAAGGTGTTGCCACCATGCCTGGTGAACCCAGGGGTATATGTAAATGAAAAGGGAAAGGGGTAGAAGCTAGAAAGATATACCAAATTTTTCTTGGTGACTATTTCTAGGAGGGAGATTACTTTTGGGGTTCAGGAGAAGAGACTCAGTTATTGTACTAAAAGTGTTTACAGTGTCTACTTGTATGATCTCATTATAATTTGGGAGGGGTTATTGGTTTGCTGGTTGGTAGGTCTTTTTGAGACATGGTCTTCCTGTAGCTCCAGTTGTCCAGGAACTCAGTATGTAGACCAGGCTGGCTTTGAATTTACAGAGACCTGCCTGCCTCTGCCTCCTGAGTGCTCGTATTACAGACCTGCACCACCATGCCTGTCCTTCACTATAATTTTTAAAGAAGAAAGATAACAAGAAACATAGTGCCAGACAGGAGAAACCTCCCCCTGAGTTGGTCAGGGTAGAACAAGAGATTTCCAAAATAACACGGGCTATTGCCACAGCCCTTGATTACCTCCCAGAACTCGAAAGTGAGACCCTATTGCTGTAGATGGGACATACTTTGGACACAGGATTTGGAGCAATAGAGCTGGCTGTGATGTGGAAGCCCCGTCCTTGAAGACTAGCTCTCATAGCTCTGGACGACACTATGTAAGCTGCTAAGGGAGAAAAATCAATCAATGATCCAACCCCAACTGTCGAATAGTTTTCCCTGGAATCTAGGACCTCTCCAGCCATGTGTATTTGGCTAAGTTTACGGTATCACATATGAGTCCCCTCCCATTGAACAGGGCCTTAATCCTAATTAGACATCAATTTACTACCCCCCAATATAAGAGTGCCACTAATGCAATGCCATAGATTGATGTGCCAGCAATTGTTATGATTATTAGGCTTTAAAACTGGGGTTGATTAGGATGTTTTATATGAAATGTACAAAATTCGATAAAACTATGCATTGAAACTTTTTAAAAAGGAAAGTTATTACAATGACAGTGTAAAGAAAAAGTTAAAAATCAACGTTAAAGACAAGGAGACGACTGCTGCTGCTATGATCATGCAAACAAGATCTCAGAGTTGGTCCTTGGAGTAAAGAAGACATGGCTTCATGAAAGTTAGAGAAGGGGCTGGAGAGATGGCTCGACAGTTAAGAATATTGGCTGTTCTTGCAGAGAATCAGGGTTCAGTTCCCAGCACCCAGATAGTGGCTAACATATGTCCATAGTTCCATTTCTAGGGGATCTGACACCCTCTTCTGACGTCCTCTGGTATTGCACAATATCAGTATATTTACATACATGCAGGCAACATACTCATACACATAAAATAAAAATAAAAAATGAGGTCAGAGCCACCCATCAGGCAGGAGACCCACCAAACCCCCCTTGAATTTCTTCACAAACTTAGAAAAAAATCCTAAATTCATATGGAAAACAAAAGACTCTGGATAGCAAAAGCAATCCTGAGCAAAAAGAGCAATACAGGGGGGGATCACTATACCAGACTTGAAACTATATTATAGGGTTATAGTCATAAAAGCAGCCTGGTTCTGGCATAAAAACAGACCTGTAGCTCAATGGAAAAAATTGAAGATCCAAACTTGAGCACTTACAATTTCAGCCACCTCATATTTGACAAAGGGGCCAAGAAGATTCAATGGAAGAAAGACAAAATCTTTGGCAAATGGTGATGGCAAAACTGGATCACCACATGTAGAAGAATAAAATTAAACCCCTACCTCTCACTCTGTACAAAAATCAACTCCAAATGGATCAAAGACCTCAATGTGGAACCTGAAACTCTGAAGAAAATGTTGGTGGCAACCTACAAGACATAGGTACAGGAAAAGACTTTCTAAATCAGACAGCAGCTGCACAGGAAATAGGGACCTCATTAAACTCAAAAGCTTCTGTACAGCAAAAAAAAAAAAAAAAAACAATCAAAGGGAAGAGAAATCCCACAGAGTGGGAGGAAACCTTCACCAGTGATACATCTGACAAAGCATTAACATTCAGAATATATAAACTACTCAGAAAACAAAGGAGCAAGAAAACAAATGACTCACTCAAAAGATGGATTAAAGAGGTGAACAGAGACTTCACAAGTGAAGAAGTAAAGATGGCTGAGAAACACCTCAAAAGTGTTCAACATCACTAATAATTAAGGAAATGCAAATTAAAACCACTTTAAGATTTCATCTTATTCTGGTAAGACTAGCTATAATCAAGAAAACAAAGGATACCAAATGCTGGAGAGGTTGTGGGGAAAGGGGAACACTCATCCATTGCTGGTGGGAATGCAAACTTGTACAACCCCTGTGGAAAGCAGTGTAGAAAACTTTCTTTCTTTCTCTCTCTCTCTCATATAGATAGATAGATAGATGATAGACAGATATAAATATAGAGATGATAGATAGATAGATAGATAAATAGATAGATAGATAGATAGATAGATAGATAGATAGATAGATAGATAGATGATAGATAGATAGATAGATAGATAGATAGATAGATAGATAGATAGATGATAGATAGTGAGTTCAAGGCCAGCCTGGTCTACAAAGTGAGTTCCAGGACAGCTGGAGCTGCAGGGAGACCCTGTCTCAAAAAGACCAAAAAAAAAAAGACTCAAAATGAGCCTACAACCTGACCCAGTCATACCACTCCTGGATATATACCCACAAGACTCATCCTATCACAGAGATACATGCACATCTGTTTATTGCAGCTCTCTTCATAATAGCAAAGAGCTGGAAGCAACCCAAGCGTCCCTCAACTGATGAGTGGATAAAGAAAATGTGGTACATGTACACAATGGAATTCTATGCAGCAGTAAAGAAAGATGACATCATGAACTTTGCAGATAAATTGATGAAACTAGAAGCCATTATGTTAAGTGAAGTAACACAGTCCCAGTAAAACATTTGTGGATCCTAGCACCAAATCTATAGCTGTAAGGCAAACTGAATAATTCTTTTTCTTTCTTTTTCAGTAAATATAATACCTGATGTTACTCATCAACTTGCTATGTAGTGCAGGAATGTAAAGTAATATTTTTTCTTTACTGCATACAAGTTTACTGTCAAAATGTGAATCCCTAAACATGTTTTGGCATTAACCTATAGTTTATTTTCAGATGTCATAATTTTGGTATGTGTGTGGTGTGCATATATGCATGTTTTGAGGTGATACAAATTGGAAGGAACAACAACAACAACAAAAGACTGGGTCAAAGAACTGACTGAAATAGTAAATTTCTGCCCAAAATGTAAACTTTGTATCCAAAAATTCAAAAAAGACTGAGAAAAAGATGAAAGACATGTATGGCAGATTGCATGAGCTCTGGCAGGGTGGAGAGCAGGAAACAGGGAATAGGTCTCAATTTGACTAAGAAATGTTGTATGAAATGCACAAAACTTCAATTAAAATAATAATAATAATAAAATATTTTTCAAAATAGAGTTGGCTAACATCTGTCCATAGTTCCAGTTCTAGGGGATCTGATACCCTCTTCTGATCTCCTCCAGTATTGTACAACATCAGTGCACTTACATCCATGCAGGCAACACGCTCATATACATAAAATAAAAATAATAAATAAAATATTTTTTAAAAATAGAGTTGAGGCTGGAGACATGGCTCAGCATTAAGAGAACTGGCTATTCTTGCAAAAGACCTGGGTTCAGTTCCCAGCACCCATGTGGCAGCTATCAACAACTCTAGTTCCAAGGGATCCAACACCTTCTTCTGACCTCCATGTGCATTGCACAACATGAATGCACTTACACATTTAGGCAATACACTCATATATATAAAAAATTAAAAATTAAAAAATATAAAAACAAAAAAGAGAATTAGAGAAGTTGGCATGGTCCAGGTATGGAGATGAAGAGGAAAGAATATTAAACTATGGCTTTGGAGACATGGTTCAGTGATTTAAAAGCACCAGCCTTCTCTTGCAGAAGACCTGGGTTTGGTTCTCAGCAACCACATGGCAACTAATAACTGTATGTAACACCAGTTACATAGGATCCAATATCTTCTTCTTACCTCAGTGAGCATTACACAGCACAGGTGCACTTACATATATGCAAGCGAAAGACTCATACACATGAAATAAAAAATAAATATATAAAATAAAAACATTAAACAATATATAGTGTATAGAAGGATACTGTTTATTGAGATAGACAGGGAGGGAAAAACACATGTGGAAAAAATACACTGAATTCACCTTCAGGTATATTTTTTCAATGCTGTGGAAATTTCTTGGACCTTTGGTGGAGATATAGGTATTCCTAAAAGCCACAAGTAAATGAGAATTTCTAAGAATTGCATATGCCATGAGAAAGCAGAAATTCGGGCAGAATGACCAGAAAACAGATCCTTAAGAGGTGAAAAAATAGAAAACCACGAGGAAGACTGGGAAAGAATGACCATGAGAATTACAGAAAAATTAAAGAAAAGATGAGATATAGAAGTTCAGTTGATTTTAAAAAAAGGAGGGGGGAATAAATGGTCAACAGGACCTTCTATTGTGAAGAGGAAAAGCAAGACCCTGAAGGTGTAGAAGTCATTGATGTGGAATAAGATCAGTTTCAGTGAATGGGAGTCATGACAGTAGGCACAAGATGCTTCTAAGTGATGAACTGGGAAGAAGGCCCTGGGGTCCCAAGCCTAGTTTATTCAGTCTGCTATAACAAAACAGCCTAGACTGGTGGCTTACAAACAACACAAGCCCATTTCTCACAGCTCTATAGTTGTGGGGGGGCGCAAGATTACGTTTCTGACATTCTGTGTCTGATGAGGATCATCCCTCTAGTTCATAGACAGCTGTCTTCTTGGGGTAGCCTCACATGGTGGAAAGGACAAAGAGTGTCTCCCAAGCCTGGCTAATAAAGGTACCATCTTACATAGGAGGGCTCCACCCTCACAGCCTTATCACTTCCCAAAGGCCCCATCTCCTAGTAAAGTCATCTTGGGGTTAGAATTTCAACAAATGAATCGTAAAGCACTATAAACATTCACATCTTCAAATTTTCTTGTAGCTAGTAGACCCACCCAAAAAAATGAAAGAACAAACTCCAAATCCTTTCTCCCACTGAGACAGAATAGAAAAAATAATAAGGATGACCAATATGTGCTTCTTGGAAAGGGCTTTTCCATAGCCTCTGATGACATCATGAAGTGAGGCAAACTCTTGATGGGTCATGAGGGAGCTATTAGAAAACAGATTCCTAGCTGGGCACGGTGATGAACAGCTTTGATCCCATCACTCGGGAGGCAGAGGCAGGCGGATCTCTGTGAGTTTGAGGCCAGCCTGGTCTACAGAGCAAGTTCCAAGCTATCTGGAGCTATAGGGAGACCCTGTCTCAAAAATTAAGGTTGGGGGCTAAAGAGATGGCTAACTGGTTAAGAGCACTGGCTGCTCTTACAGAAGACCCAGGTTCCATTCCCAGCACCCACATGGAGGCTAACAACCATCTGTAACTGCAGTTTTAGGAATTCCGACACCCTCTTCTGACCTCCATTGGCATTGGGTGCATTTACATACATGCAAGCAATACACTCATATACATAAAATAAAATAAATTTTAAAAATTTAATTTTTAAAAAATTAAGGTTGGGGGCTGGAGGGAGAGCTCAGTGGTTAAGAGCACTGGTTGCTCTTCCAGAGGACCTGGGTTTGATTCCCAGCACCCACATAGTGGCTCAACACCATCTGTAACTCCAGTTCCAGGGAAATCCAATGCCTTCTTCTGACCTCCACGGGCATTGCACAACACACATGCAGGCAATACACTCATACACATAAAACAGAAATAATAAAATATCTTTAAAATTTTAAGTGGAGCCGGGTATGGTGGTGCATGCCTTTAATCCTAGCACTCAGGAGGCAGAGGCAGGCGGATCTCTGTGAGTTCAAGGCCAGCCTGGTCTACAGAGCCAGCTCCAGGCCAGCTGGGACTAAATGGAGACCTTGTCTCAAAAATACCAAAAAAAAAATTAAGTGGAAAGGGTCTGGAGAGATGATTCAACTGATGACTGGATGATGAAAATGTGCTACATTTACACAATGGAGCTTTACTCAACAATATAGAACGATGAAATTTGCAGGTAAATGGATAGAACTGGAAATAATTATACTAAGTGAAATACCACAGTCTCAGAAAAACAAATGAACTGGAAGCATTTACACTAAGTGAAGTATCGCAAACAACATATGTTCGCTCTCATTTGTGCATCCTAGCACAAATTTCTTATAAGTGAGTCTATTCTGATGTAACTGCAGGAAAAAGGAAAATGGAAAGAAATCTGGGAGGTAAAGAGATAGAAGGAGCCTAAGAGGGAAGAACCATAGGAGACAGGTGTTCCTCAAGGAGAAATGGATAAAATGGGGGTATTTAAAGTGGAGAGGAGGAGGGTTTATACAAGGAACTATGGGGGTAAAGGGGAAGGAGCTCAAGATGGGGGGCCACAGGAGGCAGGTATTATCAAGGTGGGGGGCACAGGAGGCAGGATTATC
>VZQC01015004.1:7301140-7342960 GCA_009823505.1 Rhizomys pruinosus
TATTATCAAGGTGGGGGGCACAGGAGGCAGGTATTATCAAGGTGGGGGGCACAGGAGGCAGGATTATCAAGGCGGGGGGCACAGGAGGCAGGTATTACCAAGGTTGGGGGCACAGGAGGCAGGATTATCAAGGCAGGGGACACAGGAGGCAGGTATTGTCAAGGTGGGGGGGCACAGGAGGCAGGATTACCAAGATGAGGGGCACAGGAGGCAGGATTATTATTATTATTATTATTATTATTATTATTCAGGTATTATCAAGGTGAAATGGGGAAAATGAGGGTGTTTTATCTGGGGAAGGAGGACGGAAGGCCAGACAGGGAGAAAGAGAGGACAGGTAACTAGGGCTTAGCTGGTATGAAGAAGCAGAAGGAAACATATTAGTTCAAAAACCTACTGACAAATTACACATACAATATCTCTACATGAGTCCATGGGTAGAGGTGAAGGATATAACAAGAAACCATGTCTGGGCTGTGGGGATAGCACAGCCGTTAAAGGCTGAGGCTAAGAACCGCAAAATAAGAAACCATGTCAGACATGAGAAACTGCCCTTCAAGCCGGTGGTCAAAAGACCATAGCCCTTGATTGCCTCCCAGAACCTGAAGGTAAGTCCCTATTTCTGAAGACAGGACATACTTCAGACACTGAACTTGGAGCAATGGAGCTAGAAATAACCTGTGGCCGGGTGTGGTGGTGCACGCCTTTAATCCTAGCACTTGAGAGGCAGAGGCAGGTTGATCTCTGTGAGTTCAAGGCCAGCCTGGTCTACAGAGAAAGCTCCAGGCTAGCTGGGACTAAGGGAGACCCTGTCTCAAAAAGACAAAAAGAAGAAAGAACCTGGAAGCCACCTCCCTGAAGGCTTTAGTTCTTGTAGTTTTAGAGAATGCTATGCAAGCTGCTAAGGGAGATCAATTGATGGGGCCAGGCACAGCTTCACTCCAATAAGACTAGCTAGGATAAAAAAAATGAATAAAATGAAATAAACACAAAAGGCACCAAATGCTGGAGAGGTTGTGGGGAAAGAGGAACACTCATCCACTGCTGGTAGGAATGTAACCTCATACAACCACTATGGAAAGCAGTGTGCAGTGTGGAGAACCCTTAAAAGACTCAGAATGAGCCTACCACCTGACCCAGTCATACCACTCCTGGATATATACCCACAAGACTTATTCTACTGCAGAGATAAATGCACATCCGTGTTTACTGCAGCTCTCTTCACAATAGCGAAGAGCTGGAAGCAACCCAAGTGCCCCTCAACCAACAAGTGGATAAAAAAAATGTAGTACAGCTACACAATGACATTTTATGAAGTGGTAAAGAAAGATGACATCATGAACTTTGCAGGTAAATGGATGGAACTAGAAGATATCATGTTAAGTGAAGTAACACAGTCCCAGGAAAACAAACAACAAATAGTATCCCTCATTTGTGGATGCTAGCACCAAATCCCTAGTTGTAAGGCAAACTGAACAACGTTAATGTTGTATTTCTTTTTTTTGAAATATTTTATTGAAGTTTTGTGCATTTCATACATCACTTCTCAGTTCAATCCAGACTCATTTCCCCCTCCATTCCCCCCGCCCCTCCCAAATTAATGCAGTCTGCCATACATGTCCTGTATCCCCTTCTGAGTCTTTTCAAAGTTTTTCAAAGCAGAGGATTTTTTGGGGAGGGAGGGGGAAAGAACTCTACTGTTTCAGTCAGTTCCCTGTCCCAGTTTTTTTGTTGTTGCTGTTCCTTCCAATCCATATTGTTTCAACATATGCATTTATATATGTCACAAATTTACTAAAATCATGTCATCTAAAAATAAACTGTATGTTAGTTCCAAATCATATTTCAGGATTCACATTTTTCCATTTTAATTTTATATTGCTCTAAAATATGCAAACATACCCTCCACTCTTGTACCAAAATTAAATTTTAAACCCCTGAAGGAGATTGAAGAAGACATCAGAAGACAGAAAGACCTCCCATGCTCATGGATTGGAAAAATTAATATAGTAAAAATGTTCATTCTACCCAAATTCACATACAGATTCAATGCAATCTCAATTAAAATCCCCAAGAGTTTCTTCACAGACTTGGAAAAAAAATCCTTAAATTCATATGGAAAAACAAAGACCCCAAATAGCCAAAGCAACCCTGAGTTAAAACAGCAACACAGGGGGCATCACTATACCAGACTTCAAGCTATATTACAGGGCTATAGTCATAAAAACAGCCTGGTACTGACATAAAAACAGACCTGTAGACCAATGGAGCAAAACTGAAGATCCAAACTTGATCACATACAATTTCAGCCATCTCATATTTGACAAAGGGCCCAAGAATACACAATGGAGGAAAGACAGCATCTTCACCAAATGGTGTTAGCAAAACTGGATCACCACTTGTAGATGGCCTAGCGGTTAGGAGCGCCGACCGCTCTTGCAGAGGACCCGGGTTCGATCCCCAGCACCCACATGGCCGCCGAGAACCGTCTGGAACTCCAATTCCAGGAGAACTCCAGTTCCAGGGGAATCCGACACCCTCTTCTGACCTCCACGGCTGCGCGGACCTGCATGCAGACAGTACATTCATACTCATACAGAAATAGAAAATAAATAAAGAAAGAAAGAATAAAATTAAATCCCTACCTCTCACCCTGTACAAAAATTCAACTCCAAATGGATCAAAGACCTCAACGTAACATTAATGTTATGTTTCTTTTTTTATGTTTTTGGTCTTTTCAAGACAGGGTTTCCCTGTAGCCCCAGCTATCCTGGAACTCACTCTGTAAACCAGGCTGACCTTGAACTCACAAAGATCCACCTGCCTCTGCCTCCGAAGTGCTAGGATTAAAGGCATGCGCCTCCATGCCTGGCAATGTTATATTTCTTTTTATCTGAAATAAACTGTGCTCTTATAATGTGAATCCTTTAACCAGTTCTAGAATTAACTTATTTTCAGACTTTGTAATTTTGGTATATGGGTGGAGGGCATGTATGCATATTTAGAGTAATATAAAATTAAAGGGAAAAATGTGAATTCCTAAACATGTTTTGTAACTAACATACAGTTTAGTTTCAGACATCATAAATTTGGTATAGATGTGATGTATATATACGCATATTTTGGGGCAATACAAATTGGAGGGAACAACAACAACAAAAGGATTGGGTCAAAAAACTGACTGAAACAGTAAACTTCAGCCCAAAACAATAAACCTCGGCATAGAAAAACTTTTAAAAGACTTAAAAAAAGATGCAAGACATGTATGGCAGAATGCATGAATTTGGGAGTGGTGGGGGCATGGAAAGGTGAATGAGTCAATTTTTTGGATTGAGAAATGTATGAAATGCACAAAACTTCAATAAAAATATTTTTTGGGGGGTCTTTTCGAGACAGGGTCTCCCTGTAGCCCCAGCTATCCTGGAACTGACTCTGTAGACCAGGCTGGCCTTGAACTCACAAAGATCCACCTGTCTCTGCCTCCCAAGTGCTAGGATTAAAGGCATGCGCCACCACGCCCGGCTAATAAAAATATTTTTAAAAAATACACATAAACTCAATACATTTTTTATTCTTAAAAAAAGAAAAAATTTTAATTAAGGTGGAAAGGGTCTGGAGAGATGGCTCAGGGGTTAAGAGAATACTGCTCTTGCAGAGGACCTGTTTAGTTTCCAGCACCCACATTAGGAGGCTTACAATCACTTTTAACTCCAGCTCCATGTATCTATTGCCCTCTTCTGGCCCCTGCAGTGACTTACACTCACATGCATACATACACATAGACAGACAGACAGACAGACAGACACACACACACACACACACACACACCACTACATATTTTAAAATAATAAAACAAATCTTTAAAGAATAAATATGGTGGTTGGGGCTGGAGAGATGGCTGAGTGATTAAGAGAGTCAACTGCTCTTGCAGAGGACCTGGTTTCAATTCCCAGCACCACATGGAGGCTAAGAACTGTCTTTAACTCCAGTTCCAGGGGAATACGATGCCCTCTTCTGACCTCCGTGGCATTGCATGACACAGGTGCACCAACCTACAGGCAGACAGTACACTCATACACATAAAAAATAATAATAAATAAATATTTTAAAAATTAAGAATAAATATGGTGGAGAGTGATTGAGAAAGGCTCCCCATATTGACCTCTGGCCTACATGCACTCACACAAATGCCCTTTAGACATCCAGGTCTTCCCTGTAGGGAAACCCATGACCTCATAAGTACCTAAACCTTTACCATTCTTTCCATATTATCAATTTTTATGGGTTCTTAATGACAGACTAAATTTTATGGAACTAAACATCTAAGAGAGAGAAAGAGATTTCTTCCCTCATACTCTTAAATTTTGGTTGTAAGCACTGTTCATTGTGGAGCATGTGCCCCACACTACCACCAACTTTTCTTGGCCCAGCACCCATTTCCACGCTCCTGGTGTCCTATAATATTGCATGTAAAAGCCAACTCCTTCCAGAAATAAAGTATATTCAGCTATTAAAGTTCTACTTTTAATCATCAGGTTTCTGTGACAGCAATGGTATTTGTATCTAATTAATTCACTTGCTCCATCTCAGAGTTCCTCTCTGTTGAGTGTGTGATTGGATGAGAAAAACTATGCCAACTGGAGTAGAAATCACAAAAGGTCACTTACAAAATTTGTACTAATTGCAGCCTGCTATGCTTTGACATTTTCCAGGACCAGAAGTTTAAGAACGAAATCCTACACTAAATCACTGGTAAAACCACAGAAGTACAAGTCCCTTCATTCCCTAACACATGGAAAAAATCAAGAGAGTTATAACACTGGATGCTTTTTTACTGTCCACCAGGAGCTGCACTATTAATGAGGACCTTAATGTCCTATCTCCTCATCCAAGATATCTTTATTTTTTACCATCTGGCTATTAATTATTCAAGAATAATTAGGAAGAAGGCAGAAATTAAAATTTAACAAAATATGTTACCAGAGTTTAGTGGCATAGACTTGTAATACTAGCACTCAGGAGGCAAAGGCTTAGGAAAGAGGGTTACAAGTTCAAGGCCAGCTTGAGATACATAGTGAGACCCTGACTCCAAAAGCGTGTACTTTGGTACTTTGTGGTATGAACAAAATGGAAGAAAGCCGAGTGTTATTATTAAAACACATTTGAAAATTCTTCTTCTCCAGGTCTGTTCCTTAATGCGCCATCTCCTCCGCCAAAAACATGCAACCAAGGTCTGCCACAAATGACACATCTTTGGAGAAATTTGCCTTTTCTTCACCTTGCTGACTTTGTGTTCTTCAGTTCTCCTTGCTCTGAGGGCAGAGTTAGGTGTCTTCTAACTTGAACAGTTGACATAGATTTTTTCTTTTTTTTTTTAATGTGTATGAATGTATTGTCTGCACGCAGGTCTGTGCACCCATGTCATGCAATGCCGCAGAGGTCAGAAGAGGGTCTGTGCATATTAAGAGCCAGATGATTTGGATAAGAGCTATATCTCTGCCTTTTCAAACATTCTAAAAATTTCTAGAGAGCATGTTTTAAAATTCCTATGCTGGTAGAAATAAAAATGCCTAAAATATTTCAAAAGAATAAATATAGAAAGTATGTGACTCCCATAACAATAGTAGCTGACATTCCTTGAACACTTGGTCTGAGTCAGCTTTTTTCTAAATTAATTTTATTTTATTTCATTAGTAGTATTAATATATGGCAAGACAGATTTCCCATCTTGATTTTCTTCAAGAGCATTGTGGATGTTTTTGTTCCTATCCTGTGCTAGACAGCTTTAGTGTCAACTTGACACACCTGGGTTGAGGGAGCCTCAATTGGGGAATTGGCTCCATTGGACTGGCCTGTGGCCCCATCTGTGGAGTATTGTCTTGATTGTTGAGCAGTGTGGGCAGCCCCAGCCTACTATGGGTGGTGCCACCCTGGGCAGGTTGTTCTGTATGGTATAAGAGGTCAGGCTGGGCATGGCAAACCAGTAAGAAGCATTCCTCCATGTCCTGTGCCTCAGCTCCTGCTTCCAGGTTTCTGCCCTGAGCTCCTAGCTCAGGCTCCCTGAGTGATGAACTATGACCCGGGAGATGTGAACTGAATAAACCCTTTCCTCCCCAAGTTGGTAGTGGTCAGCCTGTTTTGTCACAGCACTTGAAGACAAACTAGAACATATCATTTTCATATAAATTTTATGAGTGGTTTTCAAGTTTTACAATATATACTCTATTGATTATTTAATTGGAATTGCACCAAATTTATGAACAAAATTAGAAAAAAAGCAATATCTCATGAGTCTTTGACTATATCAACTTGCTCCATCTCTCCACTCACTTAGGTCTTCTTTATTGTCTTCTGTAAAAGTTCATAATTTACTTCAGAGCCAGGCACGATGGCACACACTTTTTTTAATATTTTTTTATTTATTTTCATATGTGTATGAATGTATTGTCTGCATGTAGGTTGGTGCACCCGTGTCGTGCAATGCCGCGGAGGTCAGAAGAAAGTGTAGGATTCCCCTGGAACTGGAGTTAAAGACAGTTCTTAGCCACCATGTGGGTGCTGGGGATCGAACCCGGGTCCTCTGCAAGAGCGGTCGGTGCTCTCAACCGCTAGGCCATCTCTCCAGCCCCGATGGCACACACTTTTAATCCCAGCACTCAGGAGTCAGAGGATCTCTATGAGTTCAAGGCCAGCCTGGTCTACTTAGCAAGTTCCAAGCCAGCTGGGGCTACAGGAAGATGCTATCTCAAAAAAAAAGTTCATAATTTACTTCAAAAAGATCATATTCGTCTTTTGGTGGATTTGTTCATAGGTACCATTTTTATTATAATTGTAAATGGGAAAAACTTCCATTTTCTTTTTGTTGAAGCAGGTAGTTTGTATAACCTTATTTTTTATTATGTTCTTTTTTATTGACAACTTGTATATTTCATACATCATTTTTCAGTCCAATTTTGATACATTCCCCTCTCCCTGCCCCTCCCCCCACCCCAGCTTATGTATTCTGCCATACATGTCTTGCAGCTTTCTCTCAGTGTTTCCAAGGATTTTTTATTCTTCAGAGGCTTGTTATTTTACCAGAATTTAACTGTCAGTTCTTTGACCCAGTCCTTATGTTGTTGTTGTTCCCTCCCCTTTGTATTATTCCAAATTATGCCTATTTAAACAACACATATGTATCAAAATTATGACCTTTGGGAATAAACTGTATGTTAATTCGAAAATATGTTTTGGGATTCACCTTTTCCCTTTAATTTTATATTACTCTAGAATATGAATACCTATCTTTCACCCCTATATGGTAATTACAATGTCTAAATATAAGTGGTAGGTTGATTCAAGAGCCCATTAAGAGAATCACATTATAACAGCACAGTTGCCTTCAGATACAAAGAAATATAATAATAAAGTTGCTCAGTTTGCCTGCCAACTGGAGATTTCATATCATCATCCACATATGAGGGAAACTATTCACCTTTTTTCTTCTGAGACTGTGTTACTTCACTTAGCATAATGGCTTGGAATTCTATCCATTTACCTGCAAAATTCATGATGTCATCTTTCTTTACCACTGCATAGAACTCCGTTGTGTAGATGTACCACATTTTTGTTATCCAGTCATCAGTTGAGGGACATTTGTGTTGGTTCCAGCTCTTCGCTTTATGAAGAGAGTTGCAATAAACATAGCTGTGCATGTATCTTTGTGGTAGGAAGAGTCTTATGGGTATATACCCAGGAGTGGTATGACTAGGTCAGGTGGTAGGCTCATTTTGAGTCTTTTAAGGCTTCTCCACACTGCTTTCCATAGTGGTTGTAAGAGTTTACATTCCCACCAGCAGTGGATGAGTGTTCCCCTTTCCCTACAACCTCTCCAGAATTTGGTGTCTTTTGTTTTCTTGATATTGGCCAGTCTTATTGGAGTGATATGATACCTTAGAGTGGTTTTAGTTTGTATTTCCTTAATTATTAACAATGTTGAACATTTTTTAAGATATTTCTCAGCCATCTTTAATGCCTCACTGGTAAATCTCTGCTTGGCTCTTTACTCCATCTTTTGAGTAGGTCATTTGTTTTCTTAGTTTGTTTTTTAAGTAGTCTATATATTCTAGATGTTAATGCTCTGTCAGATGTATCAGTGGTGAAGGTTTCCTCCCACTCTGTGGGTTTTCTCCTCACTTCCTTGATTGTCTCTTTAGCTGTACAGAAGCTTTTGAGCTTGATGAGATCCCACTTGTGTGCTGTTGACCATCTTTCTTGTGCAGCTGATGCTTGGTTTAGAAAGTCTTTTCCTACACCTATTGTAGATTGCTACCAACTTTTTCTTCTGTCATCTTCAGGGTTTCAGGTTTCGGGTTGAGATCTTTGATCCACTTGGAGTTTATTTTTGTAGAGGGTGAAATGCAGGGATTTAATTTTGTTCTTCTACAATGGTGATCCAGTTTTGCCAACACCATTTGCTGAAGATGCTATCTTTCCTCCATTGAACTTTTTTGGCCCCCTTGTTGAATATGAGGAAGTAATGGCCCTCTTTGTCTCTTCTGTTTAATTTTACTTTGTAATCTATTTTGTCTGATATTAGAATAGCCACTCCAGCTTGTTCTTTGTACCATTCGTTTGGAATAATTTTTTCCATCCTTTCCTGCTGATTAAACCCTTTCCTCCCCAAGTTGATAGTGGTCAGCCTGTTTTGTCACAGCACTTGAAGACAAACTAGAACATATCATTTTCATATATCACCACCAAGGTGGTGTCTGTCCTTGAGAGTGAGATGGGTTTCTTATAGAAAGCATATAGATGGATTCTGTTTCCTAATCCACTCTCCCAGTCTATGTCTTTTAATTGGGGAGTTTAGACATTAATATTTAAGGTAATTATTGATAGATATGTGTTGTTTCCTTTCAACTTATTTTTTGTTTGCATTCTTGGTCTAGGTTTTCATTTACTCTGTTACACTTTTGTTAACTTCTCTCTTGGGTTGCTGAAGGATATTTGCTCCTCTCCTCTCTTCTTTGAATTGCTTCGAGTATTTTCTGAAGTGTTGGGGGTTTTTTTGACAAGTGTTCTTTAATTTTGTTTATGTCATGAAAGATTTTTCTTTCTCCTTCAACTACAATTGACATTTTTGCTGCGTATAGTAGTCTGGGTTGGCATCTAAAGTCATTTAGCACTGGGAATACTTTGGTCCATGTTCTTCTTGCTTTCATTGTTTGCACTGAGAAGTCAGCTGTAATTCTGATGGGTTTCCCCTTATATGTAACTTGTTGTTCTTCTCTGGTGGCTTTCAGTATTTTGTCTTTGTTTTGAGCATCTAGTGTTTTAACTATGTTATGGTGTGGGGAATTTCTTTTCTGGTCTTGTCTATTTGGTGTTCTATGTACTTGTATTTGTATGGGTTTGTCTTTTTTCAGTTTGGGGAAATTTTCTTCTATTATTCTGTTGAAGATCTGATCAATACCATTGTCTTGGAGTTCTTCTCCTTCCTCTATCCCTGTGATGCAGAGGTTTGGTCTTTTCATGCTGTCCCACATTGACGGCATGGACAAAAGAAAGCCTGTGCTAGAGTTTCATGAACTCACCCCTGCCCATCGAGCAAGGAAGGCTAGTTTCACTTTACTTCCTCCGCGTAAGATAAGCCCACAGGACATTCCAGGCTTATCTTCATCCTGCCCTTCCCCTCCTTACTTCCTCCTCGTAAGATAAACAGGATGCTCGTTAACTACAGGAACCACAGGATGTTCCAGCCCACAGGACATTCCAAGCTTATCTTACTAACATGATAATTAGGGACTATGCTAGGAAGGGAAAGGATTGGATCAATTAGGGACTTGTAAATTAAGCCTCCTAAAAAGGACCAATTAGGAAGAGACACATACCCCAGTAGGGAAGCCGGCACGGCTTATATAAGCCTCTGTAAACCTGCAATAAAGTGAGCTTGAGCTGTAACACTCTGACTCGACTCCTTGCCGTGGTTACTTTCGGTTCGGCAGCGCACTTACTCTCCCCAGCCCCACTCCGTCGCGGGCCGACAGAGTGAAGATCTTCGGCGGCGAGGAAGCTGGAGAGGGTGGTCTTTGCCAACCACCTCTCTACGACCCCCGCACCACATTTCCTGGTTGTTTCACTCTTTGTTTTTTTGTTTTTTTAATTTTCCATAATCTTTACTGGAATTTCTAGTTGCACCATGTTGTCCTGTAGGTCTGATATTCTTTCTTGTGCTTCATACATTCTGTTTCTGAGGCTTTTTCCCATCCTTTCCTGCTGATTGGATGAATGTTCAATTTCCTTTTTCATTTCGTCTTGTGATTTCTTCAGTATTACCACTTCCTTTTGGAGCTTTTCATTCTCTTCTTGTAGCTCCTTGCTTCACTGCTCAGTTTCTTTTTTCCTTTCAGCCTGAGATCTTTTCAGTGTTTCCACTTCCTTCTGGAGTTTGTCATTCTCTCCCTAGAAGGAGAACTAGAGTTCTTTTCAGAGTTTATATTTCTTTTCCTCTAGTTCATTTTGGAGTTTGTATTTCTCTTCCTCTAGTTCTTTTTGGAGTTTGTCATTCTCTTCCTCTAGTTCTTTTTGGAGTTTGTCATTCTCTTCCTCTAGTTTTTTCTGGAGTTTATCATTCTTTCCTTCTAGTTCCTTCATGAGTTTTTCATTCTCTCCCCTTAGTTCTCTGATTTTTTCTTTATAGTCTTTGATTTCTTTGAATATGTCTACAGCTGTTCTTCTAAGTTCAGTGTCTTGGTTTCCTTCCAGGGAGATCTCATCATTGGGATCTTCTACAGGACTGATAGAGTTCGGTGGGGATTTATTATGAGCTTTTCCCATATTGTTGTTTTCCCATTGTGTCTTTGGCATGTAGATTTGTGTTTTGTTATTGTTTGTTTGTTTATTTGTTTGTTTGTTTGGATTCTGGTGCTAATCTCAAATGTTAATATGAAGGACTGGTTGGTCACTCTGCTTCCTGCCAGTTTCTTCCTCAGTGTTGGCTGTGCAGCCTAGAATCACTGGCACTGCACCTGCTGGATCATCCCAAACAGAGCACCAGCAGTTTATAGTCTCCACTACAGCTCGAGCTTAGGTTTACTCCTTTGACCCACACACCTAGTCTGCAGGCATCCTGTCTGCCTCTCTATCCATGCACACAGTTCTCTGCTCCCCAACGTGGGGGGTCAGGTCCCTGGCCCGGCAGCAAGGCTGCACACCAGTATCTCACCTGGCCTGCCTGCTGAGTCTGCAGGCCTCCAGTCTGCCTCTCTATTCATGCCATAACACCTTATTAATTCTATAAGCAATCTAGATTCTTCCAGCTTTCTAGGTAAGTGATCATATGATGGCAAATAACAGCTCTTTGATTCTTATTTATTTCTTATATTACTGAAAATTCAATAAAATTCTTATATTACTGAAAATTCAATAAAATATTGATTAGAATTCCCAGTGGTGGATATCTGTTCCTTACCTGGGCCTTTAAAAGAAAGCCACCTAGTGTGTGTCTATATGCCCATGGCCCCAGTCATTCAGGAGACTGAAACAAAAGCATTACTAAGCCTAGGGGATCTAGACCATTCTACACAGCACAGCCAAGAGTCTGGCTCATCTTATTTAGGGGCAAGAAAAAAAATAATAAAAAAAGCTGGTGGCGCATGCCTTTAATCCTAGCACTTGGGAGGCAGAGGCAGGCAGACCTCTGTGAGTTCAAGGCCAGTCTGGTCTACATAGCAAGTTCCACGACAGCCAGAGCTACAGGGAGACCCTGTCTCAAAAAAGAAATAAATAAATAAATAAATAAATAAATAAATAAATATGAAACCCCAAACTCTGGAGGTGATAGAAGAGAAGCTTGGCAGCAGACTACAAGACATAGGTGTAGGAAAAGACTTCCTAAATCAGACAGCAGCTGCACAAGAAATAAGATCGACAATTGACAAATGGGACCTCATTAAACTCAAAAGCTTCTGTACATCAAAGGAAGCAATAAAGGAAGTGAGGAGAAGACCCACAGAGTGGGAGGAAACCTTCACAGCAGATACATCTGACAAAGCATTAATTTCCAGAGTATACAAGCTACTCAAAAAACAAAGAAGAAAGAAAACAAATGAATCATTCAAAAGATGGAGCAAAGATCTGAATAGAGACTTCACAGAGGAGGANAGCCCACAGGACATTCCAGGCTTATCTTCATCCTGCCCTTCCCCTCCTTACTTCCTCCTCGTAAGATAAACAGGATGCTCGTTAACTACAGGAACCACAGGATGTTCCAGCCCACAGGACATTCCAAGCTTATCTTACTAACATGATAATTAGGGACTATGCTAGGAAGGGAAAGGATTGGATCAATTAGGGACTTGTAAATTAAGCCTCCTAAAAAGGACCAATTAGGAAGAGACACATACCCCAGTAGGGAAGCCGGCACGGCTTATATAAGCCTCTGTAAACCTGCAATAAAGTGAGCTTGAGCTGTAACACTCTGACTCGACTCCATGCCGTGGTTACTTTCGGTTCGGCAGCGCACTTACTCTCCCCAGCCCCACTCCGTCGCGGGCCGACAGAGTGAAGATCTTCGGCGGAGAGGAAGCTGGAGAGGGTGGTCTTTGCCAACCACCTCTCTACGACCCCCGCACCACATTTCCTGGTTGTTTCACTCTTTGTTTTTTTGTTTTTTTAATTTTCCATAATCTTTACTGGAATTTCTAGTTGCACCATGTTGTCCTGTAGGTCTGATATTCTTTCTTGTGCTTCATACATTCTGTTTCTGAGGCTTTTTCCCATCCTTTCCTGCTGATTGGATGAATGTTCAATTTCCTTTTTCATTTCGTCTTGTGATTTCTTCAGTATTACCACTTCCTTTTGGAGCTTTTCATTCTCTTCTTGTAGCTCCTTGCTTCACTGCTCAGTTTCTTTTTTCCTTTCAGCCTGAGATCTTTTCAGTGTTTCCACTTCCTTCTGGAGTTTGTCATTCTCTCCCTAGAAGGAGAACTAGAGTTCTTTTCAGAGTTTATATTTCTTTTCCTCTAGTTCATTTTGGAGTTTGTATTTCTCTTCCTCTAGTTCTTTTTGGAGTTTGTCATTCTCTTCCTCTAGTTCTTTTTGGAGTTTGTCATTCTCTTCCTCTAGTTTTTTCTGGAGTTTATCATTCTTTCCTTCTAGTTCCTTCATGAGTTTTTCATTCTCTCCCCTTAGTTCTCTGATTTTTTCTTTATAGTCTTTGATTTCTTTGAATATGTCTACAGCTGTTCTTCTAAGTTCAGTGTCTTGGTTTCCTTCCAGGGAGATCTCATCATTGGGATCTTCTACAGGACTGATAGAGTTCGGTGGGGATTTATTATGAGCTTTTCCCATATTGTTGTTTTCCCATTGTGTCTTTGGCATGTAGATTTGTGTTTTGTTATTGTTTGTTTGTTTATTTGTTTGTTTGTTTGGATTCTGGTGCTAATCTCAAATGTTAATATGAAGGACTGGTTGGTCACTCTGCTTCCTGCCAGTTTCTTCCTCAGTGTTGGCTGTGCAGCCTAGAATCACTGGCACTGCACCTGCTGGATCATCCCAAACAGAGCACCAGCAGTTTATAGTCTCCACTACAGCTCGAGCTTAGGTTTACTCCTTTGACCCACACACCTAGTCTGCAGGCATCCTGTCTGCCTCTCTATCCATGCACACAGTTCTCTGCTCCCCAACGTGGGGGGTCAGGTCCCTGGCCCGGCAGCAAGGCTGCACACCAGTATCTCACCTGGCCTGCCTGCTGAGTCTGCAGGCCTCCAGTCTGCCTCTCTATTCATGCCATAACACCTTATTAATTCTATAAGCAATCTAGATTCTTCCAGCTTTCTAGGTAAGTGATCATATGATGGCAAATAACAGCTCTTTGATTCTTATTTATTTCTTATATTACTGAAAATTCAATAAAATTCTTATATTACTGAAAATTCAATAAAATATTGATTAGAATTCCCAGTGGTGGATATCTGTTCCTTACCTGGGCCTTTAAAAGAAAGCCACCTAGTGTGTGTCTATATGCCCATGGCCCCAGTCATTCAGGAGACTGAAACAAAAGCATTACTAAGCCTAGGGGATCTAGACCATTCTACACAGCACAGCCAAGAGTCTGGCTCATCTTATTTAGGGGCAAGAAAAAAAATAATAAAAAAAGCTGGTGGCGCATGCCTTTAATCCTAGCACTTGGGAGGCAGAGGCAGGCAGACCTCTGTGAGTTCAAGGCCAGCCTGGTCTACATAGCAAGTTCCACGACAGCCAGAGCTACAGGGAGACCCTGTCTCAAAAAATAAATAAATAAATAAATAAATAAATAAATAAATAAATAAATAAATAAATAGTTTCTAACATCTTACTACAGAGTTTTGCCTTGTTTTATTCTTTATTTTTAACAAGTTTTATTGAATATGTTTTTTTTTATTATTTTTGTATGTGTATGATGTACTGTCTGCATGTAGGTTTGTGCACCCGTGTCATGCAATGCCACGGAGGTCAGAAGAGGGCATCAGATTCCCCTGGAACTGGAGTTTAAGATGGTTCTCAGCCACCATGTGGGGGCTGGGGATCGAACCCAGATCCTCTGAAAGAGCGTTCAGCACTCTTAACCACTAGGCCATCTCTCCAGCCCCTGAATATGCTTTTAAATCAAATAATAACATTAAAACTATATACACATAGTTGTCATTTATGCTAATTATGACTTCTAAAGTTTCCTTAGATATTATATTATCAAATATTGGACTATTGTTCCTCAAGGAATTACACAAAATCTTCATCAATCAATCAATCACTATGTAACATTGCTGCCATTTTCATTCTTTTTGGTGAAAACATTTTAAAATCAACCCTCTTAGAATGATTCAAGGATACAGTACAAAATTGTTCATTATGGCTACCATGCTGTGTACATTAGATTCTCAGGGTTTACTTGTGTAACTAAAATTTTGTAGCTTTTATCAATAATTTCTCATTTCCTGCTTCCACTGTATAAAGTCATCCCCATATAGCCTTGCTTTATGTATGCTTTGTTATAAAAACACCACATCCTTATTCAGTATATTGTTACTTCATTTAGCATCAAATTCACAGCTAAGAGCTTGTACTTTATGCTTTGAACAAAGCTTATAAAACAATGTGTTTTTGCTGGGTGTGGTGGCTCACGCCTTTAATCCCAGCACTTGGGAGGCAGAAGCAGGTGGATATCTCTGAGTTCAAGGCCAGCCTGGTCTACATAGCAAGTTCCAGAACAGCTGGGGCTACAGGGAGACCCTGCCTCAAAAAAAAAAGACCAAAAAAAAAAAAACCCTGTGTTTTCTACTTGAAGTATGTCACAGTCTTCTTGCACTCCAGTATTTCAGAGTACTGTTTTATTCTTTAAATAATCTTAATCTGGCTAAGAAAATGTTCCTCATTATTTATCTTAATGAAATGTTCTCAACCATAAATAAGTTCTGAATTAGTCATATGTTTTCTGCTGACTCCTCATGCAAGCCTACAGGGGGCTTTCCCAAGTTGTCTACAGTGACACAAATCTGTCTCCTTCCCACCTCCCAAATTTGGGCTGCTATTGTCTCCTCACTTACTTGTCTAAGTTTATATCTTTTTCCATTTTTAATCTTTAAATTTTTAGTGGACAAATGAAGTTTTACATATTTATCATTGCCACATATTTTGAAATATAGGCACATTGTGGTATGGCTAAATGCTTCTAATGAACAAATGTGCTACCTCATCTAGACTTCGGTAAAAACACTCTCATGTTGTTTTCAAAGAATACAATTCATTATTTACTGTGGTTGCCATGGTGTACGATAGATCTCTTAAACTTATTCCTAGCTGAAATTTTATATTCTTTGTTGAATTTCTCCAAAAATCTGCCTCCTATCACTGCAGCACCACCATTTTATCTACTTCCATGAGTTCAAGTCCACATATACAGGATATCATTCAGTATTTAACTTTCTGTACCTGACTTGTTTCATTCGTATAAATATCCTCCAGGTACCTATATGTTATTGCAAATTACATCAATTTCTTCTTTTATGTCTGAATGCAAACAAAAAAGATAACAACTTGAGGGCTGGGGAGATGACTCAGGGATTAAGATCAAAGGATCCAAGTTCGGTTCCCTAACTGCAGTTCTGTATGATCTGATGCCCCCTTCTGGCCTCTGTGGACATTGCACGTCACAGATACACTTAAATGCATGCTGCAAAATATATAAAAGTAAATAAATCAAACAGAAAAAGAATAGCAACTTGACTTTAGTTATAAAAATAGGATTAAGGGGTGAGAGCTGAGGAAATATCCCAGCCTGTAAAGTGCTTGCCACCCAAGTATGAGTAACTGCATTTGATTCCCAGCACCCAGTGTGGTGGCACATACTTATAATTCCAAGACTAGATGAATAGAGACAGGCAGATCCCCGGGGCTCACTGGCCAGTCAGCCTGGCATAACTGGCAAACTTGAACTCCCTGTGAGAGACTCTATCTCAATAAAATGGTGGGTGGGTTCTAAGAAAGAACAATTGAGGCTGGTCCCTGACCTCAACACACATGCACACAACATACTTAGCCACACACACATACACATAAACAGGTAGGCCTAGGGATGTAGGCACCTGCCTAACATATCTGAGGCCCTGGGTCAATCCTCAATACCATCACCAAAATAATAAATTTTAATATGTGTGTGTATATATATATATGTACATATTTATATGCTTTTACTCCATCCCCATTGTCAGTTGTCACAATTTACCTCTTTTTTATATTGCATATCCTTTAATTAGAGCTAACCCTATCTTAATACTTTTGATGTTTTGATATTTTCACTTTATTTTGAGACCATATCTCATGTAGCTTGGGCTGGCCTTGAACTAACTAGGCACTGAAGGATGACCTTGAATTGATTCACCTGCCTCCGCTTCCCAAGTGCTGGGATTGCAAAAGCATGCCACTACATCTGGTTTATGTGGTACCAAGGCTCAAATCCAGGATCTCATGCATGTATTCTCACCCATTTTGACTTTTGCTATTCATAGTACTGGCATGGGGCTTACACACAGCCATTGCAGTACTGGAGCATTCTGAATTTAACTGAGCACTTACTTTTATCATTACGTTTTTTTTTTGTTTGTTTTTTTTTTTGTTTTTTTTTTTTTTTTTTTTTTTTTTTTTTTTTTTTTTTTTTTTTTTTTTTTTTTTTTTTTTTTTTTTTTTTTTTTTTTTTTTTTTTTTTTTTGCGGTTCTCAGCCTCAGTCTTTAACGGCTGCGCTATCCCAACAGCCCTATCATTACGTTTTATGCTCTCCTGTGTTTCTTCATTTCTAGTTAGGATCCTTTCCTTTTCAACCTGAATTATTCTCTTTATCTTTCTTATAAAATGATTTTGGCAGTGATGAGAATCCTCAGCTTTTGTTTTTCTGGGAAAGTCTCCTTCATTGTTGCATGGAATAATAGATTTATTCCTTTTAAATCATCAGGTGTTTTTTTTTTTAAATCTAAGTGTGGTGGTGCACACCTTTAATCCCAGCACTCACTTGGGAGGCAGAGGCAGGGATATTGCTGTGAGTTCAAGGCCAGCCTGGTCTACATAGTGAGTTCCAGGCCAGCTGCAGCTATAGAGACCCTATCTCAAAAAAGAAAAAGAAAATTTTTTTTCATTTTGTATTAAGGGGAAAAGTGAAAATAAGTGCCTATACAATCCATAGTCTCTAAACTCAAAACTTTTCCTTCATATTTTTAAAAACTTTTTTATTTATTATTTTTTAAGTGTATGAGTGTACTATCTGCTTGTAGGTTGGTGCACCCATGTCATGCAATGCCTCGGAGGTCAGAAAAATGTGTCGGATTCCCCCAAAACTGGAGTTAAAGATGGTTCTTAGCCACAATGTGGGTGCTCGAATTGAATTCAGGTCCTCTGCAAGAGCAGTCAGTGTTCTTAACCGCTGAGCCATCACTCCAGCCCCTCATATTTAAATTTAATCAACATGATCCTCCCTCCAGAACATCACCCTGACTTACGTAATATGAAAGCCCCTCTACTGACTCATATGCTACTGTTGTCTACTATAATTTATCCCTAATATTTAATTCCTACAAATCAAGTATTATCACTTCATGTAGGTAAAATTGGTTAGATTATCAGTTTCTTTGGTCGGCAGAACTTCTAGCTCATGCCTTACTTCTGAAAAGCATTTTTCTTACTGCCTTTGAGAACAGCAGTCTCAAATGTGGTCTGTGGACCTGCAGGGTCCCTGAGACCCTCTTGGGGGCCCACATGGGCACACAGATAAAAGCTACTTTCATACTAATACCAAGATGCCATTTGTCTTTTTCACTGTCTTGACACATACCCTGATAGGACAAAGCAACGAAGGCTAGAATTTCTGGTGCCTTAGTACAAATCAAGACAGTGGCAGCAAGCTATGGTGGTGATAACAGTAGGTTTCTAAGATGCCAGTTTCTCACTTAACAATATGTTTGGTGAAACAGAAAAAAAAATTTTATTAAATCTTGACCTTTGAGCGATGTCTTTTTAATATTCTCTGTGACCAAATGGGAAGTACAAAAAGCACTTCTCCTGAATACCAAATTATGATGGTCGTCTCAGGGAAAAGCACTGGCATGATTGAGCTGCAAGCTGACGTAACCAGTTTTTTCAAGGAACACCATCTTTACTTAAAAGAGTGACTGACAGGTGAACTGTGGCTATTCAGATGGGGATAATTGGCATACATTTTCTCAAGATCGAATGAAGCCTGCTCCTTTAAGCAAAACAACTGGCAGAATGTGTTGGCAATGACAAAATCAAGTTTCAAGCAAACTGGAATTTTAGAAAATGTGTGTTTGCCACCACGATTCTACAACTACCCGGTTCTTAAAGCTTTTAATAAGATCAGTGGTGTCATTGATAAATGTAACTCTTGTTCCATAATTTCAAAGATCTGTATAACTTAGTGAACCAATATTTTCAGAACAGAAAAGTTGCTGGGCCTAGTGGTACCTATGTGCACTCAGGAGGTAGATACAGGAGGATGTTAAGGTCAAGGTCAACCTGGACTGCATAGAAAGACATTACCTAACAACAACAAAATCAGAAAAAATATGACCGTTGCAGTTGCATAAATTAATTGATTGGTTAAACAATAGATTAAGGAACTGAATAGAAAATAATAAATTAAAAGAAATCACCCAAAATGCAAAAATACAAGAGGCAGAAAACAGGAAAGAGAAATTATCACCAAGTTTGTTTCTATTTTGAAAAGCTATTTGTTTTATATCTTGCTGATTATTTTAGATAGCTCCTTGTTTCTCTGTCATTTCTGAGGTATATTTCTTTTTTAATTATTATTTTTTAATTTTTTTATTTTACATGTATGAGTGTACTAGCTGCATGTATGTAAGTGCACCCATCTCATACAAAGCCTGTGGAGATTGGAACAGGGCATTGGATCCCCTGGAACTGGAGTTACTGACAGTTGTTAGCCACCATGCGGGTGCTAGGAACTGAACCTGGATCCTCTGAAAGATCAGCCAGTGCTCTTAACTGCTGAGCCATCTCTCCTGCCCCTAAGGGATATTTCTTTAAACATTTCATATATTACCACTTCATATTCTATATCCAATAACTCCAAATCTGAATGCATTAGGGCCCTAAATCCTTCATTTGTGGTTTCTTCTGACGCTCATCATGGTGAGACAAGACTCTGGTGATACTTCTGTCCTGAGTTTATATTTAGGAGATTTTAATCTATAGGAACCCTCAGAAACGAAGACTGCTTCCTCCACAGCAGTTTTGCCCCTGCCTCCACCAAGGCTCAGGGGTGTCAGACCTGCACCTGCCTCACCTCCATCCAGATCTCAGTGCCCTTGAGCCCAAAGCTTAGTCTCTTGCTGGCATTCGCTTGCCTTACTACATCTACTTTTGCAATTTCAACAAAATCTTTAACATCTTTAAGCTTTTCCCTCATTTCCTACAAACCTAGCCCCACATTAAAACATTACAATGTAACAAGTAATTATCATAATCAAATTACAATTTTATTCTTGCCTCCCACTGTTCCATTAGGCTTTATTTAGCAGGAGTCACATTTTTTTGGAGCTTGGATGAAAAAGTCTTGATTCAGAAACTAGAACATCCTCCTCTGGAGAAGAATTACAACTCTGGGCTTGACTTAGCAGGATTGCTCTTCCTCTGGAAGCTTGGTTCTCCTTCAGGCTGTGGGCCTCCAAGGAGAAAGCAAGGCCTGACATCTTCTTCTCTAATTCACTCACATGCATTTCTTTTCTCCCCTGTTCTTTTCTTTCCCTCTAGATGATGTTTTGATGTGGGTCAGATGGTGTCAAATCAGGAAGACAGAAAAGAGAAAGAAATAAAGCATTCTTCCGTGATCTGAGAGGAATGAGCTCTTCAAAGGTCATTATCACTAGACTTCCTTCTCCTACAATGTCTAGCCCAGGTGGATCCATGTAGAACCTTTGTGACCATTTGATTCTTAGTCTTTGTAAGTCAGTGGGGCATCCCAGCCTGCCTTCTGGAATCTTCTCACGCCTTCCTGACTTCTGGCTCTAAGAAGCAGATAGCTCTTTGTTTTTCCCCGAGTCCCGAATGTAGTCCCTTCAAAACAAAGAGGCAGACTTTGTCATCCTCTTTCTCCCTCCTTCTCCTTACATCTCCCTCCCTCTCTCTCTCTCTTTCTCCCTTCCTCTTCCCTCCACCTTCTTTCTCCTCTCTCTCCCTCTCTCTTTTCTCCCCCCCATCCTTTCTGCCAAGAGAGTGGTTGCTCAACTCTCCTCTTTCTCCTCAACCTCTAAATTTCTATCAGAATCAAACCGCCTCCGGCACAAGCGCATCTCTGGGGGGGGGGGGGAATGCTCAGAGGTCTTCCTCAGTAGCCCTTAAATGAGGGAGGCGGTATCTCCCTGTGTGCAGAGGGAGAAGAGAAGGGGACTATTACAGCACTATTCTCTCCAAAGATATTCTCCCCCACTAAATTCTTCTCTTCTTGCATGTGCTGACCCTTTTCCACAAGCACTGATCTGCTGCATAGAATGCATACTCAGAAACTTCACTCTGGAGACTATCATGTTGCTGCTTTAGTCAGAATTCAGGAGGAAGATTTTCAGTCCAAAATGCCACTTCTCCTCATAAGCATGTCTTGTCTAAGCTCTGGCTCTATATTTAGTTATAGTAAACTTAATGTGAATTAACTTGCTCAAATTTCACAAATATCTGATAAAATGTTAAGCACAAGACCGCAGTATTTTAGTTATACGCTGAAATCCAGGTGCTGTAACAAATGGTGTAGACACACCTACAAATCAATGAAAACCAGTTTCCTTTCTAGAAAATAATTGTCCAGAATGGTATGGTAAAGCTCTAATTTCTTCATTATGCATTGCACTTCGTGTACCCTGCGTCATGAGTATATCCAAGCCCACTTTTACCTCATTTGGATGCACATGAGGCTATTTATTCCTCCAGATACACATTGTATAATTATTTTCCGCTCTAGTAAATGAAGAGCTTAATTAGCACTCTAATTTGATTTTAAAGCCCCCAAAATAAAAGTAATGGTGCATTCTCTTTAGAAAAAAAAAGTATTCTAAGTAATCATATTTTCTGTCTAGTTCTTAAATATGTGAAGTGTGCAATTTTCATACAAAAATGCAAAAAAGCAATAACTTCTAAAAGCTATTTGGGGCAATTAGAAGGAATTCACTTGTTTACATTAGAGGAGAAATAGTACAAAAGTAACTGAACGCATGCCAGAATAATTAGCAGCTCTGGGCTCATTTAAATTATGAGCCATTTTAAAGCATTTTTAAGCAACTACTTGGAATCCTATTTTATCTCTGGAAGATAATTAACAGCTTTCTACTAGGTATGACTAGTAGAAACAGACTGGTTTCTTGTTTTCTTAGAAAATATATATCTTCCCAGATTTATAAATGTAATTTTAATAATAATTAAAAACATAATGATTATCATATTTGGGATTTATATAATAACTTGAGCATGAGACACGGGAGCATTTTGTGTATAATGCCACTGCATGGTTAGCATGCTGTTTCTTTATGCTTGCAGTCTAACATGCTGATTCAAAGGATCATCTAATATTAATAAGATTAAGATTATGATTTTATTTTCTCAGGAAAATACCCATGACTACCTCAAAACAAACATAGGGCATGAATTTTACACATTTTCTTCTAAATTTAAGGTCTCTGATGTTTGATCACAAAGTACTGATTAGCAAACAGTACGTATATAAACATGTTTCATGTCTTAGGAGACATAAACAGAACAAAGAATGAAGACAGCCATTTCTCCTTTTGAAAGCATAAATGCAGAAAATCTGGTCTTAAGAACAGCACACCCTTTGATCTGAAAGCTGTAAACCAGATAAGTGAGAGCCCTCCATTAATAATTCAACATACATGGCTCAGCTATGACTCACAGTAAGATTCCAGAACATGTGAAAAATATGAACACATCCTATCCTGTGTCCAGTCTACTCTAGGTCCCAACTAGATGCTGTGTTAGGATGGAAAAGTACCCACAAAGGCAAAGAGGCTTCTAGTCTACTGAGATGGCCAGGGTCTAAGTAATTATTATGTCAAGGTAAGAAGTCAGAAAATGCATACAGGAGAATCAGAATACTAAGGACATTCACAGAGAGGAGCCATTACTTTTTAGCAAGGAAGTCAAATACCACCCTCAAACAAATGGCCGAATAGAGCTTTGAAGTGAACAGGCCTCCCAAAGTCCCTCTGTCTAAAAGCGAACATTCATCAAACATGTTCATCATGCAGAGATGCAGACCCACTTCATTCATAGAACCTCTGTTTGCATAAACCATAAGTAATAAAGTAATCCTGTTGAGTCTGTCCTGGAAACATCAGAAGATAGTGAGCTGAATGATTGGACTGTCCAAAAAGACAAAAGCAGAGATGTTGACTGAGCAGTGGTCAACCTCACACATATCTTTTCTCGGGCTTCTTTGATACCTTGGTCCTCTTAGATTGGGTATCTAGGAAGGGTAAGAGTCCTAGCAGATCTGAGCATGAGGTGCAAAGGAGCTGTCTTGTGAGGACAGCTGCATAGCCAAGACATTCCTGTGAGTTCCAAAACAGACCAACCAGTGCATTGTTAAAACCAGACGAGAAGAGAAATGGTGCTGTCAGCCCAGACAGAGTTTCCTCCCTTCCACGTGCATCTGCAATTCCCTCTTTGCTTTGGAAGCAAAATGACTAATCAAAATACTATGATCTCTATCTTTGCAGGCTTATCCTCTTCATTTGATGATCTATAATCAAGCTACAGTTGTGGACACCAACTATATTACCACAGTCCTTGAAACTACACGTTCATCATTTTCAAGATATGTACATAGTCATAATATTCAGATTATTTTATCACATCTTGACAACAAAATGACATACATAAAATATTCTCTTTTAAAACTAATAATTTATGCAAAAGTATAAAGATTTGATTTTATATGCTTTAAATAACCCTTCCAGCACATGTAGCTACTAGCTTGTGAGCTGATTTAATTTGACATGTAAAAATTAATCAGTGTTGGGGCTGGAGAGATGGCCTAGCGGTTAAGAGCGCCGACCGCTCTTACAGAGGACCCGGGTTTGATCCCCAGCACCCACATGGCGGCTGAGAACCGTCTGAAGCTCCAATTCCAGGAGAACTCCAGTTCCAGGGGAATCCGAGACCCTCTTCTGACCTCCGCGGCGTTGCACGACACGGGTGCACAGACTTGCATGCAGACAGTACATTCATACACATACAGAAATAAATAAAAAAAATTAATAAAAAAATTTTTTTAATTAATCAGTGTTCTATCTTTGATCTATGCATGTAATCTCATTGATTTTAGCAGAGTCTGTCTTCAAGAGCCAACAGTAGAATCTCTCCATAATCATCTTTGCCAATCCAGTTACTATATTACAAAAGCCATTTCACTTTCCATCCTGACTTTTTGAAATTCATAGTACATACATTATATTCTGTTGGTTTTCTTCCTTCCATATGCAGATATGAAATCCATCATAAAGTTGACTACATAATATAACCTGAAAAAAAGTTTATCTGAATTGATGGCTGTGAACACTCCTGAATATTTTAGGGAGAGGTAAGACACAGGTTCAACACTACCTCTAAGCTACAGTGTAGCAATGACATGGGTCTGGATTAGGTGCTTAGCCACTGAAAAGGACACTTTCCACTTCCCAAACCAGAAGAATAGGTAATGAAAATACAAGCAAAATAAAACCAGTTCACAGAGTTCTTTTCAAATAAAGCATGAGTTACAATTACTCAAGCCTACAGCAAAACAAATTGAGTAGGATTTGTCATAGATTCCAAATGTCATAGAATGTTTTTCGATTATTTTCCTTCAGGGGAGATCTGCGAAGTCAGGTATTTCTTTCCATATGTACACATGAAAAAAAGAACCTAGTGTTATGCTCAGGAAACATCAGAAATATTTCCAATTTCCTTTTGCTATTAAAACCTGCCACCAGGCAGTTTATCTGCACAGTAGACATCTATTTTGGTTCCAAGTGACAGTCTTACTAAATGGGTGACACCATAAACATAATCTTCAAGAGCTAAAGACACTGAACCCTGCTCATATCAGCCAACTCAGCCTTTTCCTACTAAAAGCATCTATTCCTTCTACAAAAGTAACTCAAAATAAATAGTGAAAATCAACATAAACATAAAACTATAAAAATTCTCAGGAAGAAAACAATGTAGAAAAAAAACTTGGGTTAGAAAAAGCTCTCAAATATAATCTGAAAGGCACGCTCTTAAAAGGAACACCTGGCAAACTGACCCTCATTGAATGAAGAAGTTTGTTTGTTTGTTTGCTTGCTTGCTTGCTTGCTTGCTTGCTTGCTTGCTTATGACAGAGGGTCACGCTACCTAGCCAAGACTGGCCTGGAACTCACCATGTCGACCTCAAACTCTTAATCCCCCTGGTGCATCCTCCTGAGAGCTGTGATTGAAGGTGTGAACCCAGCTATATTAAGAACATTTGCTGGGCAGAAGACCAGGTGAGGAAGATGAAAAGTTGGGGCTGGAGAGATAGCCTAGCGGTTAAGAGCACCGACTGCTCTTGCAGAGGACCCGGGTTCGATCCCCAGCACCCACATGGCGGCTGAGAACCGTCTGTAACTCCAATTCCAGGAGAACCCCAGTTCCAGGGGAATCGGAGACCCTCTTCTGACCTCCGCGGCATTCGCGGCATTGCACGACATGGGTGCACAAACCTGCATGCAGACAGTACATTCATACATGAACAAAAAATAAATAAAATTAAAAAAAAAAGAAAAGTAAGCTACAAGGGTGGGAGAAAGGAGCTTTCTAATTGTTTTTCTGACAAAATATTAGTAACTAAAACAATTCTCCAAACTTAACAGAAAAATCTGAATCATCCATTAGAAAATGAGCAAAGCCATGAACAGATATTTTAACGGAAAGTATAAACGGGTACTAAATGAACACATGAAAATGTTCAGCATCATTAGCCAGCTGTGCAAACTAGAAAGAACAATAAGGTATTACTACACACCTAATCAGAAAAAGCTAAAGTGAAAGATAGCAACATCACCGAATGCTGCTGAAGATGCAGAAAGACTGCTCAATCACAGATGACGAGAATGAAGAATGGTACAGTCACTCTGGAAGGCAGCCTGTCAGTGCGGTAGATGAGGAGGACATCAAAAGATGTCAATGTTCTGACTTCATGAACTTTGGCAATCTCAGGCCATTGTAAGAAAAAAAAAGAGTGAAGATATGATTGTTAGAATTTTGAGATGGGATGGGCTGGAGAAATGGCCTAGAGGTTAAGAACGCCGACTGCTCTTGCAGAGGACCCAGGTTCGATCCCCAGCACCCACATGGTGGCCGAGAACCGTCTGAAACTCCAATTCCAGGAGAACTCCGGTTCCAGGGGAATCCGGCGCCCTCTTCTGGCCTCCACGGCATTGCATGACAAGGGTGCACAGACCTGCATGCAGACAGTACATTCATGCACATACAGAAATAAATAAAATTTTTAAAAAAAATTGAAAAAAAAAGAATTTCGAGATGGGGAGATTATCCTGCATTATTCCGGTGTGTGTAGACAGTCACAACGCATCTTCAAAGGGGAAGTAGGGAGGTCAAAGAGGAGTGAGGATGTCGGAAATTTCACTTTATTTTTTTAATTTTTTTATTTTTTATGTGTACAAGTGCACTGTCTGCACGTAGGTCAGTGCACCTGTGTCGTGCAATGCCTCGGAGGTCAGAAGAGGGCGTCAGATTCCCCTGGAACTGGAGTTAAAGACGGTTCTTAACCGCCATGTGGGTGCTGGGAATCAAACCTGGGTCCCCTGCAAGAGCAGTCGGCGCTCTTAACCGCTGAGCCATCTTGCTCTTAACTGCTGAGCCTCTCTCCAGCCCCGGAAATCTCACTTTAAACATGGAAGGCCAGGCCACAGCAGCCTCTACAAGATCCAGGAGGTAAGAAAGAGTTCTTCTCTGGAGCCTCCCCAAGTTTCAGTCCCTACTAACCCTGTAAGACTCATTTCAGGACCTAAGTTAGATTCCCAGTACCCACATGGCGGCTAAAACCCGCCTTTAAGCCGGATGTGGTGGCACATGCCTTTAATCCTAGCACTTGGGAGGCAGAGGCAGGCAGATCTCCGTGAGTTCAAGTCAGCCTGGTCTACATAGTGAGTTCCAGGATAGCTGGGGCTACAGGGAGACCCTGTCTCAAAAAGACAAAAAAAACAAAAAAAAAAAAAGAAGCACAAAGAATACCAAACAGAGAAGACCAGAAAAGAAATATCCCACACCATATAATTATTAAAATACCACATGCTCAAAACAAAGACAAAATACGGAAAGCCACAACAAAAAAAAAAAAAAAAAAAAAAAAAAACGGGGGGGGCTGGAGAGATGGTCAGTGGTTAAGAGCACCAACCGCTCTTAACAAGGACCCAAGTTCGATTCGCAGCACCCACATGGCAGTGGAAGAACCACCTTTAACTCCAGTTCCAGGAAAATTCGATCACCCTCTTCTGACCTCCGAGCATTGCATTGACACACGGGTACAACCAACTACCATGCACGAACGTACACTCATATGCATAAAAAATAATAATAATAAAAAAGGAAGAGATGATGCAGTTAGAGCAGGTACCCATGCTGTCAGTGTTTAGCACTGTGTGTTTAGCTGTGTTTATGCTACAAGAGTGCAATATTAGATAGATAGATAGCACTGCCACCTCATGAAACTCACAGGGAACGTGATTTGATTAGTATTCAAACACACGGATTTCTTTGTTACTCATGTTGTACTTCTAGGCAATGAATGCCATGCAGATTTTTGTGGCTGCTATATTTATTTACTTTGCATTATTACTTTAACACCTTGAATGGAGAATCAAACAGTACCCTCCTTACTTGAACACCAATGGTCCTTCAACTACACTGGGAAGAAAGAAAGAAGAAAAAAACCATTTCATAGGAAAATAAGAACTGGCACTCAAGATCAGATAAAGTTCATTGTGCTTGATGCCTTAAGATGTTCTCTGTCCAAAGCTCTGAGAGACTAAGATAGGCAGGAATACTTACTGCAACACTACTGAGTTTTGTAGAATTGTTACATTTGATAATAAAACTTGCTTGCTTAATTAAATAAAAAGGAAGAGATGATTATTCTGTGGCTGGGGATGTAGTTCAGTGGAGTGCTTGCCTAGTTTACTGTTTGCAATAAAATATCTTTGTTTTTTTTTTTTTTTTTTTTTTTTGTCTTTTTGAGACAGGGTCTCCCGTGTAGGGCCCCAGCTATCCTGGAACTCACTATGTAGACAGGGCTGACTGAACTCACGGAGATTTGCTGCCTCTGCCTCCCATAGTGCTAGGATTAAAGGCCATTGCCACCATCCGGCTTAATAAAAGGCGGGTTTTAGCCCCATGTGGGTACTGGGAATCTACTTAGGTCCTGAAATGAGTCTTACAGGGTTAGTAGGGACTGAAACTTGGGGAGGCTCCAGAGAAGAACTCTTTCTTACCTCCTGGATCTTGTAGAGGCTGCTGTGGCCTGGCCTTCCATGTTTAAAATGAAGATTTCCGGGGCTGGAGAGAGGCTCAGCAGTTTAAGGAGCAAGGATGCGCTCAGCGGTCAAGAAGCGCCCGACTGCTCTTGGCAGGGACCAGGTTTGGATTCCCAGCCCCACATGGCGGTTAAGGAACCGTCTTTAACTCCAGTTCAGGGGAATCTGACGCCCTCTTTCTGACCTCCGAGGCATTGCACGACACAGGTTGTGCACTGACCCTACGTGCAGACAGTGCACTTGTTACACATAAAAAAATCAAAAAAAATTAAAAAAAATTAAAGGGAAATTTCCGACCTCCTCACTCTCTTTGACCTCCTACTTCCCCTTTGGAAGATGCGTTGTGACTGTCTACACACACCGGAATAATGCAGGATAATCTCCCCATCTCCGAAATTCCTTTTTTTTTTCAATTTTTTTTAACAATTTTATTTATTTTCTGTATGTGCATGCCTGTCTGTCTGCATGGAGGTCTGTGCCACCTTGTCATTGAATGCCGTGGTAGGCCCAGAAGAGGCCGCCCGGCGATTCCCCTGGAACCAGGAGTTCTCCTGGAATTGGAGTTTCAGGACGGTTTCGGGCCACGCAATGTGGGTGCTGGGGATCGAACCTTGGTCCTCTGCAAGAGCGAGTCGGCGTTCTAACCTCTAGGCCAGGGTTTCTCCAGCCCCATCCCATCTCAAAATTCCAAACAATCAGATCTTCACTCTTTTTTTTTTCTTACAATGGCCTGAGATTGCCAAAGTTCATGAAGTCAGAACATTGACATCTTTTGATGTCCTCCTCATCTACGAAAAAAAGCACTGACAGGCTGCCTTCCAGAGTGACTGTACCATTCTTCATTCTCGTCATCTGTGATTGAGCAGTCTTTCTGCATCTTCAGCAGCATTCGGTGATGTTGCTATCTTTCACTTAGCTTTTTCTGGATTAGGTGTGTAGTAATACCTTATTGTTCTTTCTAGTTTGCACAGCTGGCTAATGATGCTGAACATTTTCATGTGTTCATTTAGTACCCGTTTATACTTTCCGTTAAAATATCTGTTCATGGCTTTGCTCATTTTCTAATGGATGATTCAGATTTTTCTGTTAAGTTTGGAGAATTGTTTTAGTTACTAATATTTTGTCAGAAAAACAATTAGAAAGCTCCTTTCTCCCCACTTGTAAGCTTACTTTCCTTTTTTTTTAAATTTTATTATTTTTTGTTCATGTATGAATGTCTGTCTGCATGCAGGTTTGTGCACCCATGTCGTGGCAATGCCGCGAAATTGGCCGCGGAGGTCAGAAGAGGGCCNCCCCCCCCCTTTTTTTCAGTTGTAGTTGCTCTTTATTTTTGTTATTTTTTTTATTTTTTAATAATAGGACATAAATAATGAATACAGGCATCCTTCATGTAAAACCAATAGCAAGTAGCTATGCCCAAACTTATACAGCCCGAGGCCCCCATTGTCCAGCTGGGGGAGCTTATATGTACTATCATGTTGATCAAATAAGAGTCCAGTCTATGTTTCTGTAGTTTCTTAGTTCTCCCCAATCGCAGCCCTTACATTCTACCACGCGCCCTTTTCTGCAGATTGTTCCCTAGGCTTTAGAAAAGGGACAAGTGGGCGAGAAGCGAAACAGTCTACTTTCTCTGGAGATGTCGTTTAAAGGCTTTTTGCCAGAAAACTGGGATACCTGCAAGAAGAGAGGCGGTAAGGCCCTGCTGTCGAAGACCTGGTGTAAGCATGGGAAAGATATATCGAGACCACACTTGCAAGTGTACAGTTGGCCTCTGGAATGCCAGAGAGTGTTACCAAAGGCCACTAAATAAACAAAGCAAATATTGGTCTCCTTGAGTCAAGCAAGACTCCTCTGTCAGCATCAGCTACACCTCACCTGCCTGGAAATACTGTGCAGCAGTGGTGGCCAAATGTCTGTATATCCCAAATCTAATTGGCTATTAGCTCTCTCCTTGGAGGAATAACTCATGGCTGATGCCACAAGCTTAAGTCCTCTAGTGGTTAGGAGATGTTATAAGCCACAGTAAGACCTTGTCAGCTTTTACAGAAAAGCTATAGTCCATGGATTAGCATACCATCCAAACATCTGTGTGTATACCAATGAAACCTGCCATAATAATTAGTACTGTTTAAATGCCTGTATATCTAACTGCTTGTGCTTCATCAGTAGGAGTAAAAGGTTACTCCTGGATAAACTGCCAACCCATGAAAGGAAACAGCCTGAACTGATCAGAGTCCAAATCTCTTCCTTTTTTAATACCTATTTTATTTCCCTTCTATTGCCAAATACTATTAGCATTTTAGTAGAACTTGTTGTGCCTATTATAAATATTTATGTATTTATATTACATGTAATTTTAAGTAATAGAAAGATATTTATGCAGCACATATGATTTCATACTCTAAAAGATCACTTTCACTTTTGCTATGTCTGCAGTTCTGAAGGCACCCCACTTTCCTCTGCTATCCTTAGAAGTATGGTGGTCAAACCTTCTGGCTCTAAAGTTGATTATTTGGGTCATATCCAAACTTTGGTATTAATGATTTATCTGTGATCCACTTATCCATGACCTGAGCTCCTCAACTGAGAAATTGGGTGAAAAATATTTACTTAAAAGTTCACATGATAACTAAATGAATTAATGTGTACATAGAAAGACTTGACTCTTGTCTTTTTGGTTGTGAGCCTAAGCCTTTAACGGCTGCGCCAGCTCTCCAGCCGAAGACTTGACTCTTATGTAAACATTCAGTATAGATTACTTACTGGTCTGTTCTACACTATTATTTGTGCTATTTTATCATCACTAGGGGGTGTGCTAGGAATTTCCAGACAGGATCTAATAACCTGTGTGGAGAAATGGTACAAGCTAGTGCTTGACAAGGACACATCCATCCTTGTGATGACATGGATGGAGCCTCTGGCTGCCAATCAAATGACTAACTCTAGGAGTCTCCATGTTCCCTGAGAAGTCACTTTGTCACGTCCTTTCCTCTCTCCATGTCCTTTCACCACACTCCCATGACACAAACAATATCTTTGATAAAATTGAATTCAGGGTGCCTCCAAGTAAATAATTTATGGCTTTGAAACTTTAGAAGATATGGTTTAGGTGTGGAATAAAAGAACAAAAAGTTGGTGTGTTTTAAAGTTGGAACTTTTAAAAACTGTGGTAAAAATGTAAAAATGAAAAAAACAAAATTCACTATCAACCATTTTAAGCAGTATATGTGGTAGAAAAAAAATTAAATCTGTTATGCCTATTTTATTTTTTTTTTAGACAGGCTCTCCCTGTAGCCCCAGTTGGCCTGGAACTCACTCTGTAGACCAGGATAGCTTTGTTTTTGATTTTTTTTTTTATTTCTGTATGTGTATGAATGTACTCTCTGCATGCAAGTTTGTGCACCTGTGTCATGCAATGCTTGCGGAGGTCAGAAGAGGGTGTTGAATTCCCCTGGAACTGGAGTTCTCCTGGAATTGGAGTTTCAGACGGTTCTCGGCTGCCATGTGGGTGCTGGGGATTGAACCCGGGTCCTCTGTAAGAGAGGTCAGTGCTCTTAACCGCTAGGCCATCTCTCCAGCCCAGACCAGGATAGCTTTGAACTCATAGAGATCCACATGCCTCTGCCTCCCAAGTGCTAGGATTAAAGGCGTGCACCACCACACCCGGCTTAAAGACGGGTTTTAGCCGCCATGTGGGTACTGGGAATCTAACTTAGGTCCTCTGCAAGAGCAGTCGCCACCCTTAACCGCTGAGCCATCTCTCCAGCCCCAGCCTATTTTATTTTTTTAATTTATTTTTATTTTATGTGTATGAATGTTTTGCCTCCAAGTAAGTTTACTACATTTGTGCAGTCCTCACAGAGGTCAGAAGAGGGTATTGGATCCCCTGGAATTGGAGTTAGGGATAGTTGTTAGCTGCCATGTGGGTGCCGGGAACTAAACCCAGGTCCTCTGTAAGAGTAGCCAGTGCTCTTAACCACTGGGCCATCTCTCTAGCTCCTATTATACCCATTTTACAACGTGGTGGTATTTTATTTCAGACAACCTATGAAGGCGACAGGAGACACCATTAGCTGGCCTAAACGTCTTACTCCAGCCCTAGCTTTGCCCTACAATATCTTCCATGTCTAGCTGTTTATCCAACTATCACGACTCAAGCTCATTCCCTGTACTAACACACAACCTTCTTTTAAACCAGAGCCTCTGCCTCCAGCTTCTCCTCCTTAAAAGTCAGATTCCGCTGGCTCCATGATCTCTCTAGAAGACAGATCTCTTCACAGGATATCACTACTGCAAGGCTCCTCCACATACAAACTTCCTACCCAGCCAACATTAAATTCCTTAGCATGAATTTCAAGGCTTACTAAGATCTGAACCCAAATTGTTTTTTGAACCTCATCTTCTATTATGTCCTTCCATGTACCTCATTACACACACACATGCACGCATGCACATGTGCACCGTTTTCAACCCAAACAGTGGTCCTATCTTGGCTCATAGGTCGAGGAAGCTGTAGCGATGGACAGCTGCAATCCCAATACCAGAGGGCACAGGCAGGCATACCACTGTAATTTTGAACTACACAGCAAGTTTCAAGCCAGGCAGGGCTACATAGTAAGACCCTGTCTCAAAAGAAAAAAGTTGTACATTGAATTCATTGGACTGTGGTCTTCTGGTAACCATGGGTGGCAGCCATCGACTGTGGTTCACATCTAAATACAACACAGGAAAACATAAGAGCAAAAGGTTTTCCGTCCTCTTGAGTCCATATCCTCAGGATCATCCTTCTCCCACTTCCCAGAGCGATGCCATCCCATTACTGTCAGTGCTCGGGAGGGGATAGGGCAGTCCTGACTACTTGGCCACTCACGGCTGGCCTTTGACTGATGCAATCCACTCTGAGCTTTCTTCACTTTGTGTTTCTGTTTTTGGCTGTGTGCATTATAAATAAGATCTGAATATATCTTCCACAACTGCAATAAGTCACTGGATTTTCTATTACTAACCTAGAAAAAGTACGGTGCTAAATATGCTCCATTGTACTATTAAGATCTATCTTCGTGCGTCAACCTGTCAGGCTTCAGATTTCCTTCAAAGGCTCAGCCATTACCAGTGAGAATGATTCAGAAGATCTCATTTCATCCAGCAAAACCCCTCAGAATGCAACGTCATGTCTAGGGAAGCCATTCTCATCTCTAGATTATAACTAGACAAACTGAGTCCTGGAAATCAGGATTATTTTCTCCAGTTCCAACAATTCTTTCAGACAAATTTTGCTCACAATGCTAGCTGGTCATATGGAGGAAACCAGACAGCAGGGCGGGTCTACCCCCTGGGAAACCTTGAAAACATGGCCTAGGGGGGCAGATGCAGATTCTCAAAAGCAAAGCTTTCTTCCCTAACCTTCACACAGATTACATCCCCTCTCAGCATCTGTCCTTCCACCAGACAGTTTCTTACTCTGTCGGCAAGTCCTTCAGATCCACAGGGACAAAGCCTAAAAGAAATTAGACTGGTCCACAAAGAATTCAATCTCCAAACTTATCCTCATTCAATTAAAACTTTAATATCGAAGTTGCCACTTTGGGTAATGGTCTGAAAAACAGCATCCGGGTGAGATGGATAGTTCAGCCTCTAACAACATGTGCTTTTGGTCACAGAAGCAGGCTCTGTGGAGAACAATAATCAACTGCTTAACCCATTCTTAGTTCTCTCAAGACTGCCAGATCCCCCCATAAAACAACCGTGCCCTCGGCTCTATGACTCCTGGTGAGAACAGCGGGCACCCCGTAGCCACTATAGCAGTCACACCAGCTGCTACAGTTTTAAAGGTTGCCACAGAAACTGCGAGACGCATACGGATGACACCAAGGCAGGGACCTTACAAAAACCTATGCCAACATTTCGCCAGTTTACTCCACCCACCCCTCCACTCCAAGACATTCATGATTGGACAGTTCACCTAAGTGCTATTCCTTCGCAGCATGTTACAAAATGATGCACTGAAATGCCATTGCTATCTTCCATTCCCATGGTCAGATGAAACTTTCAGGGTGTACAAAGCTATTCTCTGTATGTGAAAAAGATTTCATTATAATGTACTTGTGTTGACATTTTTAAGGGGGAGAGGCAGCTGATAAAATTCATGCATTACATCAAGCATAAAGTAAGGCATGAGAAGCATCTCCAAAACCCTGCTGCGTACTGTGTCACAACACTGACATCTGTTGGCTATAAATGTACTAAATCCTCCCTGTCTGATCTGCTCCCTTTCTCTGAGGCCTGAGAACAGTTCCTTCTAAAGCAAACATCTTACCATTTATGTCATGTCCTTCATTCTTTTTTTAATTTTTTTATTTTATTTTTGTATGTGTATGAATGTACTGTCTGCATGTAGGTCTGTGCACCCATGTCATGCAATGCCGCAGAGGTCAGAAGAGGGTCTCGGATTCCCCCAGATCTGGAGTTCTCCTGGAATTGGAGTTACAGATGGTTCTCAGCTGCCATGTGGGCACTGGGGATCAAACCCAGGTCCTCTGCAAGAGCAGTCGGTGCTCCCAACCACTAGGCTATCTCTCCAGCCCCAATGTCCTTCATTCTTAATCCTTTGCAAGCTCATGTTCACAGTTTCTCGTTAGCCTCTAAGTGATACTTTTATATCATTTTGCTTCTAAACCAACTCAAGCATCCCTATAGGCAACAGCCCCATTAATACAAGCATGTGCTATGCAAATAAGAACTATCATTTTGCAGATGAAAGTTTGAATGTGAATAACAAGGAAGATTGACTAGAATGCAGACATCACCTGCCCTTGGGTAAATGCTTCCTGACAGTCACACTGATAACTGCTCACATTTGAGCCCCGTCTCTGGTCCAGTCCACCCCTAAATGTTTTTTCTCTTCTCTATGAGCCTACATTCCTCTTTTCTTCTGTCCACTAAGGTAGAGATCTACAGGCTCCCCATCCAGCCCTCCAGAGATCATCTAGCATAATTAACAATATCTAAGCATATCCATATTTCCTACATGAGACTCACAAACAGAAATCTTCAGCCTTGGCATTCCCTGGTTTCTTCTCATTGATATCTCTTAATGTTTCAAAGACTTAGCATAAGAATTACTTCTCAAGACCTGACGTTAACATGGGAAAGATGTATTGAGACCACACATGCAAGTGTACAGATGGTCTCTGGAATACCAGAGAGTGTTACTAAAGGCCACTAAACCAATAAAGCAAATATGGGTCTCCTTGAGTCAAGCAAGACTCCTCCGTCAGCACCAGCTACACCTCACCTGCCTGGAAATACTGTGCAGCAGAGGCAGCCATAAGCCTGTATATCCCAAATCCAATTGGCTATTGGCTCTCTCCTTGGAGGAATAACCCATGGCTGATGCCACAAGCTTACATCCTCTAATGGTCAGGAGACGTTATAAGCCACAGTAAGACCCTGTCATATTTAACAGAAAAAAATGTAATTCATGGATTAACATACCATCCAAACATCTGTGTCTATAACAAAGTAACCTACCATAACAATTAGTACTGTTAAATACCTATATATCTAATTGCTTGTGCTTCATTAGTAGGATCGAAAGGTTATTCCTAGACAAACTGTCAGCCCATGAAAGGAAACAGCCAGAATTGAGCAGAGTCCAAGACAACAGCTCCAGAGAAAGTAGACTGTTTTGCTTCTCATCCACCTGTGCCCTTTTCTAAGCCTAGGGAACAATCTGCAGAAGAGGGGGCATGTAAGGGCTGCGATTGGGGTGAATGGTGAAACTACAGCAATATAGCCTGGACACTCATTTGATCAACTTGATTGAACATACAAGCCCCCCCGCTGGATGGTGGGACCAAGGGGCTGTGTGGGTTTGGGCACAACTGCTTGCAAATTAGTTTTACATGAAGTATGCTTGTACTCATAAATTATCACTCATTGCTAAAAAATGAAAAAAAAACTGAAAGATGCAGGGCAGTTTTGGCAGAATGCATGATCTGGGATGGGGTGGGGTGGGGTGGGGGGAAGGGAAGGGGAAATATGCCTGAACTGAATTGGAAAATAATGTATGAAATACACAAAGCATCAATAAAAAATTAATTAATTAAAAAATTTGTTACAAACGACATTGCAAAGTATATCTCTGGAAACATCATGGTGTGTATCTTTAGTAATTTCTTTTAGAAACATTTTGTGTGTGTGTGTGTCTTTTTGAGACAAGGTCTCCCTTTTTTAAGATTACCTGTTGAATACTATGATTCTTTAAAGAGTCATGGTTTAAGCTATTAAGTTTTTATCAATTCACAGTTCTGTCTCTGAAGTCTATTCTTTTCCAGTTTCTGTTTAGAGAAGACAAACTTAAAGCAAGGTCCATCAAGAGCAGGCAAGTTCTCTGGCACTGGAGATGTTTCGGTATGTATAGAAATTCTTTTGGATAGGCTATTACTAAACAAAATCTAGTTGAGCATTAGGGTCAGTGAATTCTTTAGATTCATTCATTCTAATTCTAAACATCTGATTTTAAAGTGAGTCTAAAGTATGGGGAGAGGAATCATTGCGTCTAAACATATTCACTGCATTATTAAGAACACTGAAAATTTGGAAATTCCATAAAGATTTAACAACAGGACCACTGGTTAAATTATGTTCATCCTGGGGCTGGAGAGATAGCCTAGCGGTTAAGAGCACCGACTGCTCTTGCAGAGGACCCGGGTTCGATCCCCAGCACCCACATGGCAGCTAAGAACCGTCTGTAACTCCAATTCCAGGAGAACTCCAGTTCCAGGGGAATCCGAGACCCTCTTCTGACCTCCACGGCATTGCATGACACGGGTGCACAAACTTGCATGCAGACAGTACATTTATAAACATACAAAATAAATAAAATATAAAAAAAATTATGTTCATCCCGTGAAGACTTCATGAGATATGGGGCCAATACAACTATGAAACTGGTGTTGGTAAAGATGTTTTGTTGCAATGTTAATATAAATGCTCACTTTTGATTTCCTATGAAAGAAGCAACTCCTAAGACATTAGCAACATGGTTCTAGTTAATTAACAGTTCAGGACATTGTGTCATAAGACATTTAGTACTGTGGGTTTTAGTTTTTAATATGCATGGTTAATTTCATTGCAACCATGTGAAAACAATAACCCCTAAACTTTGCGAAATAAAAGGTAATAAAAAAAAAAAAGAATTACTTCTCAGCCAGGCTTGGTGGTGCACGCCTTTAATCCTAGCACTCGGGAGGCAGAGTCAGGCAGATCTTTGTGAGTTCAAGGCCAGCCTGCATTGCACAACACAGGTAGCACCTACCTACATGCAAGCAATACACTCATACACATAAAATAAAAAATAATAATTAAAAAAATAGAATGACTTCTGAAGTACCTCTTTGTTGCTGTGATTATTTTTTCCTTTGGTGTTTTTGAGACTGGGTCTCCCTTTAGTCCCAGCTGGCCTGGAGCTCACTATATAGACCAGGCTGGCCTTGAACTCACAAAGATCTGCCTGCCTCTGCCTCCCCAGTGCTAGGATTAAAGGCATGCGCCACCATCGCCAGCTGTTGCTGTGATTTTTATAGCTATATCAGTAGCAGTAACTTTAACATTCTTTTTTTCGGTTTTTTTATTTTATTTATTTTTGTATGTGTATAAATGTACTGTCTGCATGTAGGTTTATGCACCCGTATTGTGCAATGCCCTGAGGTCAGAAGAGGGTCTCGGATTCCCCTGGAACTGGAGTTCTCCTGGAATTGGAGTTACAGATGATTCTTAGCTGCCATGTGGGTGCTGGGGATCAAACCCGGGTCCTCTGCAAGAGCAGTCGGTGGTCTTAACCGCTAGGCTATCTCTCCAGCCCCTAACTTTAACATTCTAAACACTGGAGAATTACCTCCCTGATGAATCAGCACCCATTTCTAACTCCTCTACTATTAAATGGACTGTATTCCACCCAGGTTCTTCATGTATTATTGATGGCTCCTATCTCTTCTCTATAATCCATCTCTATACCAAGAGTCCTAGTCTCTGAACCTCCTACCTGTTAAAGATAGCAGAGCAGTCATCCTCTTTCATGACATAAATTACTACCTATTAGTGATGACTCCCAAATCCCTGTCTCTGGCTCAGTTCCCTCATCTAACCTTCAGATCCTCATGATCCAAAGGGTCATGGTCATCCTCATGTGGCTGTCCCTTAGGTATCTGAAAGCCCATATAGCCCAAATCAACCAGGTAAGGTGCTGCATACCTGTAGCCCCAGCACTCAGGAAGCAGAAGCAAGGATATCAGGAGCTCAAGTCCAACCACAAATGCAGACAAGTTTGAAGACAGCCTAGGCTATATGAGATCCTGCCTCAAAAAAAAAAAAAAAAACAAGTCAGGCACGGTGGCGCACGCCTTTAATCCTAGCACTTGGGAGGCAGAGGCAGGTGGATCTCTGTGAGTTCAAGGCCCGCCTGGTCTACAAAGTGAGCTCCAGGCCAGCTGGGACTAAAGGGAGACCCTGTCTCAAAAAAGACAAAATAATAATAATAATAATAATAATAATAATAATAATAAAATAACAAAAAATGTTTCTATTCTCTCCTATCTCCCCGACACCCGCCTTCCTCTCTCTTCTTTGTCTCTGAAAATGGAAAGACTGGTGATCCAGAGGTCAGCCACACATGTTATTTGTCCCTCAGTTATTATATCTAACCAATCACAGAAGCTGGAACATGGGTTACAACTTATTTCATTCCCATCTCACCAACCCAGCTGTAGCACAGCCTGGGCTCTGATCCCCAGCAAGATTTGTGTTCCTGTTCTGTAGTATGGAGTTGTCACATGCGCATTGTCACAGCTGTCCAGCCAGGAACTATATTTCCAAGTCCCTAGTCTCCAGGGTGGAGAAGCAGAGATCTGTTCCCCTTCCCCATGGACTATCAGCCAATATCACTTGTTCTGCTTAGTACTAGAAAGCAGGTAGCCCTTCCTCAGGCTCTTTCTTCATCTGAAGGTAGGTGAGAAGAGGGAATTCTTGGCCATGGGGCCATAAGGTAGGAACCTGGATTTATGAATGAGCACTTGGATTTCTGTCAGTAATATTCAGATCAGACTGTGGCACAGCATAAAACTAATTTTTGTTAGGTCAAGCCAGTGAGAGTTCTGAGTTCACCTGTTATAGTACTTAAACCACTCTCTGGCACTGCCTAATGCAGGCCACCATCATTTCTTCCTCACATGAGGTTTGTGCTTGTGGTCCCATCTGTGTCCTGCTCCTCTTTTAATTCTGTGAATGCAGAGGCTGCTCTGACTTGTCTGTGCTGTACTCTACGTAGCACCGTGCCTACTCTGCAATAAAATTGATTATGTTCTTTCCCAATTACTCCCTTGCTCTGACCTTCCACCCTTGTTTTATATTACCTAATACCACCCCCTTAGTTGTGCATGCTACACATTTGCATGCACGTGCATGCACACACACACACACACACACACACACACACACACAGGTTGGCCTGAGCACTCCTTTCTACCCTCACTTTTGATATTTCCCTAAATTCCACCTCTCCCATTTTTTCCTACCAAGTCCTCCCTTCTTCCAAGTTCCTTATAGAAAACTTTCCACAAAATTTCCCATGACTTCATCTGATTTTTCCTTTTTGTTTGTTTCTTATTTTCTTCCTCCAATTCGAACAAGAAAGAATTTATTCTAAGCCAAGTATGAATGACCATGACCTGGGAACATTACATTCAAATTACCACAAATGATGTATTCTACTGTGGAAGAGGTTACATAAACATTTATAGTCAGACAACAAAGAAGTCAGAAATCAATGCATTTACCAAAGAGATTGGCAGATGGGTTGGGTTACAGCAGAGGACAGATGCTGCTCTATAGTCCTCAGATGCTGCCTGATGACACACCTTGAGGGTTGGTGAAAGCTAGTCTAGTGGCATGCTAAGTTTACCAGAACAGTCTGAAGGTTTTACCTAAGAGTCAGACCTAACAGAGCTGGTAATGAATGGCTATTAAAGGTCTGAAGACAGCCCAAGGTCATTTTGATGCTCAATCTGCAACACTCCATCTTTCCACAATCAGGAAGTTCTAGTCAGTCAATCACCACAGAGTTGGCTTTCTCAGAGAACCAGTTCATACCACTGAGGACAGGATCTTGGTGTCCCCTGCGGGTTGGATCTCTCACCCCAAGAAGCAGTACCTAAAGCTGTACCCTTATACCCCCTGCCAGCACACACTGGACTTCAGACATGCCATCTTCTCCTCTTCCTTTATTGAGTCATCAATGTTGCTTTAACTTCTGAGAGGTTTCTGGGAACTAGGTGCCTTTCAGTATCTCTTCAGTCCCATAGGACCATTGCGCAGAGGTTTGAAACACACAAGCTCAATAGTACAAGGCCACTTTGCTAGTGCCCCAAGGAAATGCAATGTGATCATGAGGAAGGAGAAGTAGAGGAAGCTTCCTGGGCTGACAGAGGAGTATGAACAGCACTGCTGGCCTGTGTAGGGAGCCCCCACATGTCACCAGCATTCCCAGAGGTAGAGTGGCAGGACTCAGGGTTAAGCACCCCCTATGGCTTGAGGTTGATTCCCTAAATCAGAAGCATTCAAAGGAGATTCAGGCCACACCACAGGCATGGGGATGGAGAGGGAGGAGCCAAGTGACTGACCACTGTAGAACAGCTTCCAATGCGATCATTTCTTGGAGATGCTCTAATGTACTATAAATGGGAAGCCCTCATTTTTTTCACCTCTAGATTTTTAACTTCTGACCTGAAACCCTGCTGAGAGCCTAAATTATTCTAACATTTAGTGCTTAAGACAACCAGAACAGGCAGGCTGTGGCTCCAAGGACTTGCACTGTGTAGTTCCCAGCCTGGCCTATGGCTGGCTTCATTGTCAACAAGTTTCACATTCAGGAAAGCATTTTTCCTACGCTACAGCTGAAATGACAGGGTCGTTTCTGTTTTCTTTCTTTGGTGAGTGTGTGTATGCATATTTGTAAATGTACAAAGTATGTGTGTATATGTGCATGTGCAGGCCAGAAATCCAGCTTGGGTGTTGTTGCTCAGGATGTTGTCCACCTTGTTTAAAAAAGAGGCCTCAGGGGTAGAGAGATGCCTCAGTGGTTAAGAGCACAACCTGTTCTTGCAGAAGACTCAGGTTCAGTTCCCAGCACCTCCTTGGCAGCTAACAACCATCCATAACTCCAGGTCTAGGGGATCCAACACCCTCTTCTGCCTTCCACAGGTACTACACAACATAGGTGTACTTACATACATTCAGGCATAACACATATACATAATATAAAATGTTTTAATTAAAGGGACTGGAGAGATGGCTCAGCGGTTAAGAGCACCAACTGCTCTTGCAGAGGACCCAGGTTTGATTCCCAGCACCCACATGGCGGCATTGCACAACACGGGTGCACAAACCTACATGCAGACAGCACACTCGTACACATTAAAAAATTTATTAAAAAGCCTTTCTCATTCTCTTTCTCCCTCCCTCCCTCTCCCTCCCTCCCTCTCTCCCTGTCCCTCCCTCCCTCTCTCCCTCCCTCCCTCTCTCCCTCCCTCCCTCGCCCCCTCTCTCCCTCTCTCCCTCTCCCTCCCTCTCTCCCTCCCTCTCTCCCTCTCTCCCTCCCTCCCTCTCTCCCTCCCTCCCTCCCTCCCTCTCTCCCTCCCTCCCTCTCTCTCCCTC
>VZQC01015004.1:7361120-7374949 GCA_009823505.1 Rhizomys pruinosus
TTTTATTTATTTCTGTATGTGTACGAATGTACTGTCTGCATGCAAGTCTGTGCACCCGTGTCGTGCAATGCCGCGGAGGTCAGAAGTGGGTGTCGGATTCCCCTGGAGCTGGAGTTCTCCTGGAATTGGAGTTTCAGACGGTTCTCAGCCGCCATGTGGGTGCTGGGGATCGAACCCGGGTCCTCTGCAAGAGCGGTCGGCGCTCTTAACCGCTAGGCTATCTCTCCAGCCCAATATGATTCCATTTTTTAAAGCCAATTGATTCAGTGCTATCATGTGGATGAAATTTTAAAGCATATATACTAAGTGAAAAAAGCTAGACACAAATACCTAAAATATCTAACATTCCAGAATAAGCAAATCCACAGAGAAAGAAAGGAGAGTGGTGGTTGCCCGAGGACAGAGAGCCAGGGAATGGAACTTGCTGGGAGTATGGGTTTCTTCTTGCAGTGATTAAATATTAGGGAATTAGAAAGTGCCGATGGCTGTACAGCTCTGTGCATACACTAACAACTCAATTACATGGATTATTTTCTTGCAGTGTTGAAGATCGAAACCAGCGCCTTGTACATATAAGGCAAGCTCTTGTCAATGAGCTACATCCAGAGCTCTTTGAGTTGTCCAAGTTAAAAAGGTAAACACCACAGTTCTATATATTCTATCCAAATATGGATATTATGATTAGTGATAGGAACAGGTTTCTGTTCATAAGGCTGAAGGAGTTTCCAGAGATAAAGCTGGAGGAGCAAGAGTTCCTAAGACAGGAAGAGATGCAGTGCATCCCAGAGCACAAGGTTCTAACCCAGGACCTTCACCCTGGAAGAGATGGAGTGCATCCCAGAGCACAGGCTCTAACCCAGTCTCTCCACACTGGAAGGGAAGGGGTGTGTCCCAGAGCACAAGCTCTAACCCAGTCTCTCCACACTGGAAGGGAAGGAGTGCATCCCAGAGCACAAGCTCTAACCCAGTCTCTCCATGCTGGAAGGGATGGAGTACATCCCAGAGCACAAGTTCTAACCCAGTCTCTCCACACTGGAAGGGATGGAGTGCATCCCAGAGCACAAGCTCTAACCCAGTCTCTCCACACTTCCCATCTTTTCTGGTTTTACTTTAGAAAATCAGCATTATTCTCGGTGTTTGAAAATGGCAGATAGTCATGTGTACTGTTTCTAAACCAGAGCATAATATTGTTTCTTTAATACCTTTCATCTGTAATTTGCCTTAACACTAATGTACTGTATTATAAAATATTTTTAAATAAATAAAATTTAGAGTTAATATTTTAAAAGAAAAGAAAAGAAAATCAGCATTGCATTGATGTTTCTTTAGATAAACTGCCTTCTCATAACCTCAGCTTTTTTAAAGTATTTCTCCAATGGATTCATAGCCTATACAGTAATTGCACACATTGGCATCATCACAATTTTTATTTTCACATGTTTGTTTTAACCTTTATTTGTGTGCTATGTGTGTTGGGGGGGGGTCCCCGCTTGCACTGTTATGTCACTTGTGTGGAAGTCAGAGGACAACTTCAGGGAGTTTATAGAATTTTTTTTGGTCTTTTTGAGACAGGGTCTCCCTGTAGACTTAGCTGGCCTGGAACTCACTATGTAGACCAGGCTGACCTTGAGCACACAGAGATCTGCCTGCCTCTGGCTCCCGAGTGCTGGGATTAAAGGCATGTGCCATCACACCTGGCTAAGTTTATAGAATCTTAATGTTTACCATGTTTACATTTTTATTGGCTCTGAGAAATTCATGCGATGTGTTTTGATCGTCTTCAGACCCCTCTCCTATCTTCATCTCCACTTTACTACCCTCCTCGATTGTCAATAATTCCTCAGCTAGGGCTAGAGCTTCTTGGCCTTGCCCACATCCCCATTCATGCGGGGCCCCTATCTGGCTCGCGCCTGCACAGGTCTTGTACATGCTTTCACAAGCACTGTGGGCTCATACATGCAACTGTCCTGTTGTGTCCAGAGAACATGATTTCCTTCTATGGCTCTTAGGACCTTTCCACCCCATCTTCCACTATGATCCCTGAGCCTTGGGAGGAGAGTCCCCAAGTGTCCCATTTAGTGCTGAGCACTCCTGCAGCCTCTTATTTTCTGCACAGTGACCAGTTTTGATGTCTTTGTTAAAAACGATTTGCTGCGAGCTTCTCTGATAAGAAATGCACTAATCTGCAAGTTGCACATTTCCCCAATGGAGTCAATCTAGTCAGTAAGTACATACATGGTGTCAGTGAGACTAGTGTTTCCAAGTGGGTTTTTTTTTAACATTTATTGTGCATGTGCATGTGTATGTGTGTGTGTGTCTGTGTGTGTCTGTGTGTCTGTGTGTAATGCCATGTCACTTATGACAGAAGACAATGTCAGGTCACTTGGTTAGAGGACAACTTGTGGGAGTTTACAGAATCTAATGTTTATCTTTTTTTTTTTTTGTATTTTTGAGACAGGGTCTCCCTTTTAGTGCCAGCTGTCCTGGAGCTCGCTCTGTAGACCAGGCTAGCCTTGGACTCACAGAGATCCACCAGCCTCCACCTCCCAAGTGCTGGGATTAAAGGCGTGCACCACCACACCCGGATTAATGTTTATCTTTTTAAAACGCAAAATTCAAAGGACTAGAGGTGTAGCTCAGTGGTAAGAAGCTGTCTAGCATACACAAGGCCCTGAGTTCAGTCTCCAACACTGCAAGAAAATAAAAGTATATAAATCAGTTCTTCTTTGTATATATTATAGGATAGGATAGTCAGTTCTCTTCTTCTACCATGTGGGCCCTGGGAATCAAACTCAGGTGGTCAGGTTTGGCTAAAACAGCTTTTACCCATTGCATCATCTCACCAGCCTCAGACTACTATTTTAATCCCACCTGTTCCAGCTGGAATTCTTGGATCATTTATATAACCTTGTAGGGTCTCAAGGTGGAGAGGCTGGAGGCAAGTAGACTCATTTCATAGATTATAATGAAACAATCTCCACAGTTCTTATTGGAGTCCCTGACAAGGTATAAGCACAGTATAACCACAGCTATGATTATGTCAAATGCTTCTCCCTGAGATTATCTAAGAAAGTTACAATTCCAGTAGTACACACTAAAAACACAGTAAACAACATATAATAAGTTAACATGATACAGACCTTAAAATAACAAAATACTAAACAAGTCCTCTGTTCAGCACACAGTGTGGCTTTGAGTACTTTTTCTTCTTCTGCCAATTGCCTGGTGCCCCAGACAAAACAAGTGTCCAATAATGTTCGATATGGTAGCTCAGTTATTCCAACACACACGATTGTTTCCCTCAACAGTTTTGCCAGATTCTAAACCATGATTCTCCTATCCTACTTGGAGTCGCCTTGGTAAGCTGCAAACCACATCCACAAATGCTCTTCTCTTTGCTCTTACATTCAGAATCAAGGAAGGCAAGCTGCTGACAGCCCGGACTTCTTCCCAGCTACTTCTTGTGGCTGTGTTGAAGATTCCATTCTTAGATCACCAAACACTACTGGCATCATTTGCAAAATGACAAAATTACAGGATGTCTCCACAGTCTGCTTTGATAGACTGATTCTTAGCTCTCAAGGTGTCATTTTTCTCCAAGCTGTAATTTCTCTAAAAGTTAATTACCAACCATTAGTTTCCCCATAGAGCTAGCCAGCAGTCTGAGTTGAAAGTAAAGAAAAAAAGGAAAAACCTATCACTTACCCTCAATGCAAATGCCAATTTTCTCAGAAAATAAGAAAATAGAAAAGCAAAATAAAATGAAAGGAGAGCCTCAGAAATAATAATAACAATAAACTTTCTTAGACCCATTTGTGAGATAATGAGGCTTCCTGTTCCTTTCAAATAAATACATGTTGTACCAACAAGTGAAGCCTGCAATTAAACCAAGGGCTACTCAAACTCCTCTGAGCTCAGGAACATACCATAAAATAAAAATTGTTAAATGTCCTTGTGTTCATAGGTCACACTGTCTATACTGAATTTGCCAAGCTGGGGAAGGAGAAGAGCAAATATATTACTCCGATAATTCCTCTAAAATTTATTGAAGTTTCTCCAGCAAATTTGCCCTTGCTCTTCTAAGGTGCCCATGGGGTGGGGGGGTGAGGGAGAACAACCAGTAAATATAAATGAATGACCCACTGTGTTGAATGATAATCTCAAATAAATGAAAATTATATAATTCAACAAATTACTCCATAGTACCAGTAAATTATACAGGCCTCAGCCAAACAGTTGAGATCCACAATGATATTTAGATAACATTATTTCATCTTAATCTTGTTTTGCCATTTGTGAGACTACAGTCAATGTATCCAACTGTGACTTTACGACTGTACACACTAGAATATCCAACATAGGCCTACAGGCTTTAAGGGCACTTCATGGATGAACTGATTCATAAAAGAAAACCAAAAATATTCCAGAAGTTTTGGGTCATATGAAAACTGAAAATATGTGGCACTCTAGTAAGTAGCCTACTATAAAGTTTAAGCATCTATGTGCTTTCTCAGATGAGTGTGGATGCCAGGGGCCAATGAAATGAAGTTTGCTAAGTTTTTTTTTGTTGGTTTTTTTTTTTTGTCTTTTTGTGACAGGGTCTCCCTGTAGCCCCAGCTGTCCTGAAACTCACTCTGTAGACCAGGCTGGCCTTGAACTCACAAAGATCTGCCTGCCTCTGCCTCCCAAGTGCTGGGATTAAAGGCATGCACCACCACACCTGGCTTTAAGTTTGCTAGATTTTATGACTGGGTAATTTAACTTTTCTATGCCTTCCTTTCCTCATCAGAAAAATAAGAATATTTTCTAGATATTAATCCTTTGTTGGTTGTACAGCTGGTAAAGGTTTTCTCCCACTCAGTGGGTTTCCTCTTCACTTCCTTGGTTGTTTCTTTTGCTGTACAGAAGCTTTGTAGTTTAATGAGTTTCCACTTATTGATTGTTGACCTTAATGCCTAAGTAGCTAATGTCCAATTAAGAATGTCCTTTAGCCGGGTGTGGTGGCGCACGCCTTTAATCCTAGCACTTGGGAGGCAGAGGCAGATGGATCTCTGTGAGTTCAAGGCCCGCCTGGTCTACATAGTGAGCTCCAGGCCAGGTAGGACTAAAGGGAGACCCTGTCTCAAAAAAAAAAAAAAAAAAGAAAGAAAGAAAGAAAGTCCTTTACTATCCTTTATTAGCCCACATCTTGGAGGGTACTGCCTATGTATGCTAGCATTTTCAGAGTTTCAGGGGGTTTTGGTTTTTGTTTTTGTTTTGTCTTTTAGAGACAGGGTCTCCCTGTAGTTCCAGCTGTCCTGGAACTCACTCTGTAGACCAGGCTGGCCTTGAACTCACAAAGATCCGCCTGCCTCTGCCTCTCAAGTGCTAGGATTAAAGGCGTGTGCCACCACACCTGGCCAGAGTTTCAGGTTTTATATTGAGGTCTTTGACTCACTTGGAGTGGATTTCTCTTTGGGGAGAAAGACAAAAATCCAATTTCATTCATCTACAGGTGGAGATCCAGTTCCGCCTGCACCATTTGCTGAAGACGGTGTCTTTCCCAGATTGTGTATTCTTGGCACCTTTGTCAAATATTAGGTGGCTGAAATTGTATGTAGTCATGTTTGGGTCTTTTATTCTATTCCACTGATCTGTGTGTCTATTTTTTGTGCCAGTACCATACTGTTTTTATAACTATAGCTCTGTAATATAACCTGAGATCTAGTATGATGATGCCCCCTGCATTGTTCTTTTTGCTCAAGATTGTTTTGGCTATCCAGATTCTTTTGTGATTCCATATGAATTTTTGGATGATTTTTTTTCTAGCTCTGTGAAGAATTTTATGAGTAATTTGACTGGCATTGCATTGAATCTATAGATTGTTTTGGGTAAGATGGCCATTTTCACAATATTAATTCTACCAATCCACAAGCATGGTATATTTTTCCATCTCCATGTCTCTTTCTTTAAAATTTTGAAATTTTTGCCAGGCATGGTGGTGCACATCTTTAATCCTAGCACTCAGGAAGCAGAGGCAGGCAGATCTTTGTGAGTTCAAGGCCAGCTTGGTCTACAAGAGCGAGTTCCAGGACAGCTGGGGCTACAGGGAGACACTGTCTCAAAAAGACCAAAAAAAAATTGAAAGTTTCATTGTAGGAATCTTTAATGTGTTTGGTTAGATTTATTCCTAAATATTTTTATACTATTGTGAATAGGAGGGTTTCCTTGTGTGCTTTTTCTGATTGCTTGTTGTTGGTATATATAAAGGCTACTGATTTTTTTTTTTTTTTTTTTTTTTAAAAAAAAAAAAAAAAAAAAAAAATTCAGTAGCCTTATATATACCAAAGACGGGACAAGCCATCAAAAAAGCACACAAGGAAACCCCCTATTCACATAGTAATAATAATTTTAGGAATAAATCTAACCAAACACATTAAAGATTCTCTACATGAAACTTTCAAATTTTTTTTTTGGTCTTTTTGAGACAGTGTCTCCCCTGTAGCCTGCCCCAGCTGTCCTGGAACTCCGCTCTTGTAGACCAGGTGGCCCTTGAACTCACAAAGATTCTGCCTGCCTCTGCTTCCTGAGTGCTAGGATTAAAGATGTGCACACCATGCCTGGCAAAAAATTTCAAAATTTTAAAAGAAAGAGACATGGAGATGGAAAAATATACCATGCTTGTGGATTGGTAGAATTAATATTGTGAAAATGGCCATCTTACCTCAACAATCTATAGATAAGATTCAATGCAATGCCAGTCAAATTACTCATAAAATTCTTCACAGAGCTAGAAAAAAAAGACGACACTTCTGTGATTGACGCGAGAAAGCAGCGCGAAGCGCAGCGAGGTGGTGTGTCAGTATGGGTGAGCATGTTTTGCAATTGAGCTTGAAGGGTAGGAGGCGCCTGTGAGAGTCCGATGCTTAGAGCCCACTACGGTGACTTCCGTGAGTGTAGTATTTTGCATTGTATAATCGTGGAGAGTTCCGAACGCGGTACCGGCAAAACGGCAAGTGTTTCGGTTCTCCGGTTATAGAGACGAACTGGAGTCCTAGCGCCCTAACTGGAAGTCCATTTAGATTCGTAGATCAGGTGCGCGAGATTCTCAGGATCGCACGTGGTCGCTGAAGACGGAGAGAGGGTGGGGAGTCTACCACCTGGTACAAATTTTCTTTCTCTGAATCTTCTTCCGGCTTCGATTTTTGAATTCTTCTGAAAAGAGATGTTTAATGAAGTGTCAACTGTAGCACTGGAGAAGATGGGCTCAGGCTCGCATGTCGGTTCCGCACCAACATGGTGGCTAATTCAGAATGTAGCCAAGTGATATGTTCCATTTCAGGGGATCACTCTCGGCTGCTCGCATGATTGTACATCTATTCTATATGGATAGTAGTCTGGAGAACAAAAGTCACGGAGGGTCCCAATTTTATAATATAAAATAAAAATAAAACACAATACAAAAGAATTAGTTACAAAGGTGGGACTGTTAGCGTCACACACTTTGAAGGAATAAGCCCTGGGATTAATGAGGGGCTCTGCAGAAGGTGGTATGGTAACATCACTGGTGCATCTCTCCTGTGATGCAGTGTCACTAATGCAGCAAAAGAACAGGCCGCTCTGGAGCCCTGTGGACCAAGGAGAGCACGCAGAGGCTGCTCCACTAATAAACAACTGGTTTCGACATGCAGTAATGAATTAACCATCCGCTACGTCTGAAGTGCGCAGGTCTAATCTGTGATGCCCAGTGTTGGATGCCTGTTGTTTTGAAGACTCCAGAAGTCGGGGCACTACTTGGTGGCCTATTAAGCTCTAGAAATCAACATTTCTTCCTGGCGAGGCCACTCCCCCTCCTGGCTAAGTACGTATAGGGAGAGACCGATCAGGCCCACGCCTCACCGTGTGCTAAGACGGTTCCAGACTGAATGCGCTTATTAATGACCGGTAGAGAGACATTTGGCTGCTGTGGCCTGCAGCACAGCTGCCAACGGTCCTCGCCTATATACGATGATTGGGCGTCAATCTTTACCTCTCACCTTCTACAGCTTAGAGTCACTGCTTCTCAAGAGCCGATGTGTCACCGCTGGAGGTAGGCGCACTACCGGAGAAAGCCCTTGCTTGGTTCAACCTTAGCCCTGGAATGTCTGTTGAGCCAGTGGATGAAAGANTTCAGACCCCTCTCCTATCTTCATCTCCACTTTACTACCCTCCTTCGATTGTCAATAATTCCTCAGCTAGGGCTAGAGCTTCTTGGCCTTGCCCACATCCCCATTCATGCGGGGCCCCTATCTGGCTCGCGCCTGCACAGGTCTTGTACATGCATGTCACAAGCACTGTGGGCTCATACATGCAACTGTCCTGTTGTGTCCAGAGAACATGATTTCCTTCTATGGCTCTTAGGACCTTTCCACCCCATCTTCCACTATGATCCCTGAGCCTTGGGTGGAGATTCCCCAAGAGTCCCATTCAGTGCTGATGCACTCTGCATGCCTTTTTTCTGCACAGTGACCAGTTTTGATGTCTTTGTTAAAAACGATTTGCTGCGAGCTTCTCTGATAAGAAATGCACTAATCTGCAAGTTGCACATTTCCCCAATGGAGTCAATCTAGTCAGTAAGTACATACATGGTGTCAGTGAGACTAGTGTTTCCAAGTGGGTTTTTTTTTTTTTATTTATGTGCATGTGCATGTGTATGTGTGTGTGTGTCCGTGTGTGTCTGTGTGTCTGTGTGTGTAATGTTTATTGCCTTATGTATAAATGACAAGTCATGGTGTCACAGAGGAGAGGACAACTTGTGGGAGTTTACAGAATCTATGTTTATCTTTTTTTTTTTTTGTATTTTTGAGACAAGGGTCTCCCTTTAAGTGCCAGCTGTCCTGGAGCTCGCTCTGTAGACCAGGCTAGCCTTGGACTCACAGAGATCCACCAGCCTCCACCTCCCAAGTGCTGGGATTAAAGGCGTGCACCACCAACCCGGATAATGTTTTCTTTTTAAAACGCAAAATTCAAGGACTAGATGGTGAGCTCAGTGGTAAGAAGCTGTCTAGCATACACAAGGCCCTGAGTTTCAGGTCTCCAACACTGCAAGAAAATAAAAAGTATAAAATCAGTTTTCTTATGTTTATTATATTATAGGATAGGATAGTCAGTTCTCTTCTTTCTACATGTGGGCCTGGGATCAAACTCAGGTGGTCAGGTTTGGCTAAAACAGCTTTTACCCATTGCATCATCTCACCAGCCTCAGACTACTATTTTAATCCCACCTGTTCCAGCTGGAATTCTTGGATCATTTATATAACCTTGTAGGGTCTCAAGGTGGAGAGGCTGGAGGCAAGTAGACTCATTTCATAGATTATAATGAAACAATCTCCACAGTTCTTATTGGAGTCCCTGACAAGGTATAAGCACAGTATAACCACAGCTATGATTATGTCAAATGCTTCTCCCTGAGATTATCTAAGAAAGTTACAATTCCAGTAGTACACACTAAAAACACAGTAAACAACATATAATAAGTTAACATGATACAGACCTTAAAATAACAAAATACTAAACAAGTCCTCTGTTCAGCACACAGTGTGGCTTTGAGTACTTTTTCTTCTTCTGCCAATTGCCTGGTGCCCCAGACAAAACAAGTGTCCAATAATGTTCGATATGGTAGCTCAGTTATTCCAACACACACGATTGTTTCCCTCAACAGTTTTGCCAGATTCTAAACCATGATTCTCCTATCCTACTTGGAGTCGCCTTGGTAAGCTGCAAACCACATCCACAAATGCTCTTCTCTTTGCTCTTACATTCAGAATCAAGGAAGGCAAGCTGCTGACAGCCCGGACTTCTTCCCAGCTACTTCTTGTGGCTGTGTTGAAGATTCCATTCTTAGATCACCAAACACTACTGGCATCATTTGCAAAATGACAAAATTACAGGATGTCTCCACAGTCCCTGCTTGATAGACTGATTCTTAGCTCTCAAGGTGTCCCATTTTTCTCCAAGCTGTAATTTCTCTAAAAGTTAATTACCAACCATTAGTTTCCCCATAGAGCTAGCCAGCAGTCTCGGTTGAAGTAAAGAAAAAAAGGAAAAACCTATCACTACCCTCTACTGGCAAATGCAATTTTTCTCAGAAAATAAGAAAAATAGAAAAAAATAAAATGAAAGGAGAGCCTCAGAAATAATAATAACAATAAAACTTTCTTAGACCCATTTGTGAGATAATGAGGCTTCCTGTTCCTTTCAAATAAATACATGTTGTACCAACAAGTGAAGCCTGCAATTAAACCAAGGGCTACTCAAACTCCTCTGAGCTCAGGAACATACCATAAAATAAAAATTGTTAAATGTCCTTGTGTTCATAGGTCACACTGTCTATACTGAATTTGCCAAGCTGGGGAAGGAGAAGAGCAAATATATTACTCCGATAATTCCTCTAAAATTTATTGAAGTTTCTTCCAGCAAATTTGCCCTTGCTCTTCTAAGGTGCCCATGGGGTGGGGGGGTGAGGGAGAAAACCAGTAAATATAAATGAATGACCCACTGTGTTGAATGTAATCTCAAATAAATGAAATTATATAATTCAAAAATTACTCCATAGTACCAGTAAATTATACAGGCCTCAGCCAAACAGTTGAGATCCACAATGATATTTAGATAACATTATTTCATCTTAATCTTGTTTTGCCATTTGTGAGACTACAGTCAATGTATCCAACTGTGACTTTACGACTGTACACACTAGAATATCCAACATAGGCCTACAGGCTTTAAGGGCACTTCATGGATGAACTGATTCATAAAAGAAAACCAAAAATATTCCAGAAGTTTTGGGTCATATGAAAACTGAAAATATGTGGCACTCTAGTAAGTAGCCTACTATAAAGTTTAAGCATCTATGTGCTTTCTCAGATGAGTGTGGATGCCAGGGGCCAATGAAATGAAGTTTGCTAAGTTTTTTTTTGTTGGTTTTTTTTTTTGTCTTTTTGTGACAGGGTCTCCCTGTAGCCCCAGCTGTCCTGAAACTCACTCTGTAGACCAGGCTGGCCTTGAACTCACAAATCTGCCTGCCTCTGCCTCCCAAGTGCTGGGATTAAAGGCATGCACCACCACACCTGGCTTTAAGTTTGCTAGATTTTATGACTGGGTAATTTAACTTTTCTATGCCTTCCTTTCCTCATCAGAAAAATAAGAATATATATTCTAGATATTAATCCTTTGTTGGTTGTATAGCTGGTAAGGTTTTCTCCCACTCGTTGGTACTTCCTCTTCACTTCCTTGGTTGTTTCTTTTGCTGTACAGAAGCTGTAGTTTAATGAGTTTCCACTTAGTGATTGTTACACTTAATGCCTAAGTAGCTAATGTCCAATTAAGAATGTCCTTTAGCCGGGTGTGGGTGGCGCAACGCCTTTGATCCTAGCACTTGGGAGCAGAGGCAGATGATCTCTGCGTGAGTTCAAGGCCCGACTGGTCTACATAGTGAGCTCCAGGCCAGTATGGACTAAAGGGAGACCCTGTTCTCAAAAAAAAAAAAAAAAAAGAAAGAAAGAAAGAAAGTCCTTTACTATCCTTTATTAGCCCACATCTTGGAGGGTACTGCATATGTATGCTAGCATATTTCAGAGTTTCAGGGGTTTTGTGGTTTTGTTTTTGTTTTGTCTTTTAGAGACAGGGTCTCCCTGTAGATTCCAGCTGTCCTGGAACTCACTCTGTAGACCAGGCTGGCCTTTAACTCACAAAGATCCGCCGCCTCTGCCTCTCACGTGCTAGGATTAAAGGCGTGTGCCACCACACCTGGCCAGAGTTTCAGGTTTTATATTGAGTCTTTGACTCACTTGGAGTGGATTTCTCTTTGGGGAGAAAGACAAAATCCAATTTCATTCATCTACAGGTGGAGATCCAGTTCCGCCTGCACCATTTGCTGAAGACGGTGTCTTTCCCAGATTGTGTATTCTTTGAACCTTTGTCAAATATAGGTGGCTGAAATTGTATGTAGTCATGTTTGGGTCTTTATTCTATCTCACTGATCTGTGTGTCCATTTTTTGTGCCAGTACCATACTGTTTTTATAACTATAGCTCTGTAATATAACCTGAGATCTAGTATGATGATGCCCCCTGCTTAGTTCTTTTTGTCTCAAGATTGTTAGTTGGCTATCCAGATTCTTTTGTGATTCCAATGATATTTTTGTGATTGATTTTTTTTCTAGCTCTGTGAAGAATTTTATGAGTAATTTGACTGGCATTGCATTGAATCTATATCTTGTTGGGTAAGTGGCCATTTTCACAATATTAATTCTACCAATCCACAAGCATGGTATATTTTTCCATCTCCATGTCTCTTTCTTTAAAATTTGAAGTTTTTGCCAGGCATGGTGGTGCACATCTTTAATCCTAGCACTCCGGAAGCAGAGGCAGGCAGATCTTGTGAGTTTCAAGGCCAGCTTGGTCTACAAGAGCGAGTTCCAGGACAGCTGGGGCAACAGGAGACACTGTCTCAAAAAGACCAAAAAAAAAATTTGAAAGTTCATTGTAGGAATCTTTAATGTGTTTGGTATAGAATTTATTCCTAACTATTTTTAATATGAATTTTGTGATAGGAGGGTTTCCCTTGTGTGCTTTTTCTGATGCTTGGTTGTTGGTATATATAGTACTAGGCTTTATTTATTTTTTTTGTTTTTTTTCTTTTGGCTTTTTGAGACAGGGTCTCCCTGTAGCCCCAGCTGTCCTGGAACTCACTCTGGAGACCAGGTTGGCCTTGAACTCACAAAGATCCGCCTGCCTCTGCCTCCCAAGTGCTAGGATTAAAGGTGTGCGCCACCAAGCCTGGCTAAGGCTACTGATTTTTAAGTTGATTTTGCAATCTGCCACTTTACTGAAAGTATTAATCATTTCTAGCAGTTTTCTGGTGGAATTTTTTGGATCTCTTATGTATAATATCATATAATCTGCAAATAGAGATAATTTGACCTCTTTTCCAATTAGTATTCTTTTCATTCCTTTCTCTTGTCTTATTACTCTTTTGAGGGTTTCAAGCACTATATTGAAAAATGAGTGGATATAGTGGCCAACTCTGTCTATTTCTTGATTTTAATGGGAATGCTTCCATTTAGAATGAGGTCAGCTGTAGGGGTTTGTTGTATATAGCTTTAATGATATTGAGGTATGTTCCCTCCAGACCTATTCTTTCTAGGACTTTTTTTTTTTTGGTCCAAATGCAATTAAGATGTACTTTATTTAGGAATAATATCAAAGTCCACAAAGGTTTTTGAATTATGGAGCTTTCATGATCATTTCTGGAACAATCTAAGTTTATGAAGTATTTTTCTTTTGAAGCCATTCTCAGGAAAACATGGTCAGGCACTCTAAACACTGATTTAGTTCAGTTTCTCTCAAAGCAGAGCAGGCAACTGTACTGGATTTTACTACAGCCAGAGCCTAGCTACTTAGGTACATGCATCCATGCCTTCCAGGAATAGATCTTTTAAATTATTATTCAAATGTTTTAAAATTGAATATTAAAGCAATGTGCAATCCTTAAATTGAGCATGTTGGCAATAAGATCTCATTAAGTGTAAGAAGTGAAATATGCCAGGGGTGATGGTGCATGCCTTTAATCCCAGCACTCAGGAGGCAGATGGATCTCGGTGAGTTCCAAGACAGCTGGAGATACGAGGAGACCCAGTCATATCTTAAATCCCAGGGCTCAGCCGGGCGTGGTGGTGCACGCCTTTAATCCTAGCACTTGGGAGGCAGAGGCAGGCGGATCTTTGTGAGTTCAAGGCCAGCCTGTTCTACAGAGTGAGTTCCAGGACAGCTGGGGCTATAGGGAGACCCTGTCTCAAAAACACCAAAAAAA
>VZQC01015004.1:7376219-7390876 GCA_009823505.1 Rhizomys pruinosus
TTTTTTGGTGTTTGTTGTGCTCTTTCCCATCTCATCTCTGATTTTGTTAATGTGGATTTGCTCTTTATTTCTTTTGGTTAGCTGGGCTAAGAGTCTATCTTGTTTAACCTTTCATAGAACCAGCTCTTTGATTCCATTGATTTTTTTTGTATTGTTTTCTTTGTTTCTATTTCATTAATTTCTCCTCTGATTTTTGTTATTTCTTCTCATCTACTTAGTTTGGGGTTCATTTTTCCTTGGCTTTCCAGAGTCTTGAGTTGTTCTGTTAACTTATGCTCCTTCTGATATTTCTTTGCCATTTTGAGACAGGGTCTCCCTATAGCCTCAGCTGTCCTGGAACTCACTTTGTAGACCAGGCTGGCCTTGAACTCATAGAGATCTACCTGCCTCTGCTTCCCAAGTGCCGGGGTTAAATCCAACACTAAGAGCTATAATGTAGGCACTAAGAGCTATAAATTTCCTTTTTAGGACTGTTTTTAAGATGTCTCAGAGGTTTTGTTGCAGTGTATTCTCATTTTCGTTTAGTTCCAGGAATACTTTTATTTCTTCCTTAACTTCTTCTTTGACCCATTGGTCATTCAGGACTGTGTTGTTTAATCTCTATGACTTTGCATGGTTTCTAGAGCTTTTGCTGTTGATTATAAGCTTTATTACACTGTGGTCTGATAGAATGCATGGAATTATTTCAATTTTTTTAATTTGTTGAGTTTGTTTTTGTCCCAGAATGTGGTCAGTTTTAGAAAAGCTTGCATAGGCTGCTGAATAGAAAGCGAATTCTTTGGTGCATGAGTGGAATATTCTGTAGATGTCCACTAGATCCATTTCTTATAAGATTAATGGACGAGGAACTGACCTGGAAGCCTTCTACCTGAAATTTATCACTCACAGTACTAGATAATATGGACACTACGAAGGCAGAAAATCAATCAATGGTGCAACCCAGCCCTAAAGCCCAAAAGCCATACTAAGCTGCACAGCAAATTACCTCTATTGGTATAGTAGTGGCACTGTAATCTGAGGGATAATCGACAGCTATCTAATTGGACTTGGAACCCTCTCAAGGGGAATGAACTCATGAAAGCCACTGTAAACTCAGCCAAATGCACAGGGCTGGAGAGGATACAGAGCCTAGAAAAAACTCTATTGGGTGTCATATCTCTTGACAAATGAAATTTCTTACCATATACTAACTATGGAATTTTATATTTACAGACAAGCATATCATACCCCATTCATCAAAAAGCTACTATTCACAACAGAGTGAGGCTACTACAGAATCCCACAACTGGTCAGACAGAGAACATGTCCATCTGAAAGATCCCCATTCCTAGGAAACACATCTACGGTTGAACCTCTCTCTACGTGTGGAGTGAGGAGCAGAGAGAAAATAAGTGCGTCCCTCAATTCTCACCAGTGAAGCTTCCTTACACAATAGAGTACAATGCAAACAGAGGGCCAGCAACTAGCCAAGCTTCAAAAAATGGAACCTTCAGAATGTGCATCCCTGGATAAAACACCTATGTTAAACCTCACCCAGCCATAGCTAAGGGATAAGTGAGGAAGAGAAGGTGGAAAGATTGTAAGAGTCAGGGCTGGTGCATGAACACAGGGAAGCAAAGACTTACAGACAACTGGAAACTTCTATGTGTGAACTTATGGCAATCTTGGCATCAGGCATGGGACCCATGCCAACTCAAACAAGGTCTCAGAGTGCCAGGAAGAGAAATTGTTAAGGGACTGGCCCAGGACTGAGAAATATAAGAGACTGATTACTGCTAGGTGAGGAAAAGTATGCCTCACCTAAGATTTTGAGACGTACTGACTAAACCCCAGTGGATGAGTCTGCAAAGAAGGACATCTGGGTTCCAAAGCTTGACAGGATAGCACCTAACTTGGATGATGTAATGCATGAGCTCTGATGGGGGGTTGGGGCATGGGGAGGGGACTAACTTTGATTAGAAACTATTGTATGAAGTGAACAAATGCTCAATTAGAAAGAAAGAAAGAAAGAAAGAAAGAAAGAAAGAAAGAAAGAAAGAAAGAAAGAAAGAAAGGAGGGAGGGAGGGAAGGAAGAAAGAAAGAAAAAGAAAAAAAGAAAGAAAGAAAGAAAGAAAGAAAGAAAGAAAGAAAGAAAGAAAGAAAGGGAAACCAGGTTGAGCATGGGGGGGGCTAGCCTCTGTGCCTTCTGCTTTAGCTCCTGCCTCCGGGTTTCTGCCCCAAATTCCTGCCTTGGCTTCCCTCAAGGATGAATTATGATTAGGTCATAGTATCCTTTCCTCCTGAAACTAACTGGTTTGGGTCAGTGTTTGTTTGGGTCCATTATTACAGACCTGACCATGTTTGTTTTGGGGAGGATTATAGAAGTGTTTGAGCTTTGGGCTGGAAGAAGCTATTGAGTGCTCAGAGCTTAATGAGCTGTTTGGGGAACTTGGAATATAAAAGTGTTGAGAAAAATGCAAATGATGGAAGTCTGGTTTCTGAAGCTTTAGGAAGAGTTCGACAGTCCCTCAGTGAGTATAAAAGGGCCAGGAATCTAAGAATCTGTGGTTTCTGCTTGACTGGGGATGAATAATCAGCTGTGATTAATAAGATACCAGTACCACTAAGGTGAAACCTTTGCTTTACTGGGGCAATTGATATTGGTCACCTGAAACTGAAAAATTAACTGTGATTAATAAGAGACCAGCATCACTGAGGCAAAATATTTGGGGAAGTATTTCCTCAGGGTCAACACGCAGAAACCGTGGTCCACAGTGGCCAAGGCTGCATCTCAAGCTGGTAGCTGAACTTGATAATGCATAAGAATCTCCCATACAGTACTGATTTTGAAGGCATGAAGGGGTCATGGAGAGAAGCTGAGAGTCAGCACCCTGAGCAGCCAGGAGAGGCCATTGGTGAAGTGCAGCCTCAGCTGCAGTGAAGACCCCCAGGATTGAAGGGGTCATGGAGATAATATGAGGCTTTGCACCCTCAGAGGCCAGGAGAAGACATTAGTGAAGGTACAGCCTTAGTTGCAGCAGACCCCAGCATATTGGAAATGCCAAGCCCCTGGGAGACCACCAAGGAAAGCAGCAGGTGTGGAATGGAGATGGCTTTAGCCTACTGGACTAGTTGTGCATGCCGTGGATAGCAGAGCCAGAGAAGTAGAACATTCCAAGCCCCTTAGGACCCCAAAAGATCTTGAGTAAATCCTAATATGACACTGAGCTATTCACACTGTTTGATTTTGGTTTTCCTTTGGTCTAATGGTGCTCTGGTACCCCCCCCAACCCGGAATAAAAAACATTTAACTTGTTTTTCACTGTTACTATTTTATAGGAGCACCTAGTTAAGAGACTTCAGATTTTTAAACAGAATTTGGACTTTTAAAGTGTTACAGGACTTTTAAAGTTGCACAAGTTTTACATTGTGTTATTAACATTAATATGAGATCTTGAGGACAAGAAATGAAAAGGTTATGATTTAATAATGATGTGTTTGTGTGTCAAGTTTACAAGGAGTTGATTGTGCTGGGTAGCTTCAGTTGTCAACTTGACCCACCTGGGAAGAGGAAACCTCGATTGGGGAATTTCCTCTATTGAATTGGCCTGTGGGCATGTCTATGAGGTGATATATATATATATACACACACACATATGTGTGTGTGTAGGTGTGTTTTGATGATATGTATATAGGTGTACCACATGCATGCAAACCCATGGAGGCCAAAAGAGGGCATTAGATCCCCTGGAACTGTAGTTAAGGACAGTTGTTAGCCACCATGTGGGTGCAAGAGGCCAAACCAGAATCCTCTAGAAGAGCAGCCAGTGTTCTTAACTGCTGAGCCATCTCTCCAGCCCTTGTAAAACATTTTCCTGACTATTGAGTGATGGGAGAGCCCAGTGGGTGATGCCACCCCTGGGCAGGTGGTCCTGGGTTGTATAAGAAAGCAGGCTGAGCACAGGCCAGAGGGGCAAGCAATTAAGCAACATTCTTCTGTGGTCTGTGCTTCAGCTCCTGCCTCCAAGTTTCTGTGCTGAGTTCCTGCATTGTCTTCCTCAGTAACAGAAGTGACATATAAGCCAAATAAACCCTTTCCTCCCCAAGCTGGTTTTGGCCAGAGTGTTCTATCACAGCAGTAGAAAGCAAACTATGGCACTACAGTAAAATACTCGGCGTTCCAACCAAGGTGAGTGACTCATCCAGGTTTCCCAGGATGTGCCAGAATTTTGCAATGAAAATCCTACATGCTAGAAAATTTCTAAGACCTAGCACACTCAGGCAGCTGATCATTCCAAATAGAAACAATGGAAGTTTGCCTCACTTTTACACCAAAGCAACCTCAGATAAACAGTAAAGGAATTGGTGTCAGTGACACACATCCAATCACTTAGAACCAGAAAGCAAAGTCACTACACACGAGACTGTTGTGACACTAGACTGCTAGGACATACTTATATGGTGACTTTGCCATTTCCTCCCTCATTGTAGTGGCTGTGATGCTCTGGAAAAGCAGTCTGCTAGGGAAAGAGAATTTCACTCGCATGGATATCCTGCTGTTGTTCAAGCTTTGAAGTCTTAACCTGAGGCTGCTCTGCTCACAGCTCTCACCCACACCTAGCTCAATTCTTTGGGCCAAGAGTTCTCAGTGCTGGCTGCACACCACATTGCCCAAGAAGCTCCTCAAAAACTGCTAAGAAGGGGGCTGGAGAGATGGCTCTGCTGTTAAAAGCACTGGCTGCTCTTGCAGCCAGCCCAGGTTCAATTCCTAGGCCCTACATGGTGGCTAACAACCATACTAACTCCATTTCCAGGGGATCGATCCAATGCCCTCTTCTGCCCTTCAAGGGCATTGCATGACATGGGTGCACTTACATTCATGCAGGCAGTGCATTTATACAAATAAATAAATAAATAAATAAATAAATAAATAAATAGCCAGGCATGGTGGTGCACACCTTTAATTCCAGTCCTCAGGAGGCGGAGGCAGGTGGATCTCTATGAGTTTAAGGCTAGCCTGGTCTACATAGAGAGTTCCAGGACAGCTGGGGCTATAGGGAGACCCTGTCTCAAAAAGGCCAAACAATAATAATAAAAAAAGACTACTAATAAAATACTTTTTAAAAAATTCTAAGGAGTAAAACTCATCCAATTCAGTTAAATTTGATTCTCCAGGAGGAAGAGATGACCCTGGCATTTATTGTTGTTTTGAAAAACTCCCCAGAGGATTCCAATGGGTAGCCAGCATTGCATTCCACCATTGTAGTCTATAAACTGCTGTAGGACAGGAATGAACTCTGCCTGCAACCCTGTATGCACAGCACCCAGCACAAGCCTACCTACAGTAGGCAGACATATGTGGTATTGCTTATATATATGGTAATACATGCATATGGTAATTTTTCATGAGTGACTACAGGCTGGGGAGGTGCTCTGTGACTCTGTTAGTAAAGCACTTACTGTACAACCAGTTTGATCCCCAATCAAAAACAACAACAACAACAACAAAACATTCAGTGCAGTATAATGCCAGCTCTGGGAAGGTAAAGATAGGGCCCTCTAGTCTAACCAAATTCTGTGTTCTAGATTCAATGAGAGACTCTGTCTCAAAACAATAAGATAGGGTGAGAGAGAAAGAGAGAAAGACAGACAGACAGACAGGCAGGCAGGATAGATCAAAGATTGGGACCAAATATCATTTTGTCTCTCTTGCTTGAAACTGAAGAATCAAATCAAGTATAAGACAAACTGTAAGATAAAACTAGACTGTCCCCAAGCCCTTTTAAATCTCGTTAGAATGAAAAGACAAGCGCTCCCTGATTACATCAACGGGCGTTTCTTTTCTCACCCTGCTACAGAGCTGCACTCACTTCCAGGTAAGCTAGAACCTAGAGCCCCTGGCAGAAGCCAGCTGATGAGGGAGCTGGTTAGAAATGTGGGCTTTCCAGACCTCAGCCTAGACCAGCTGACTCAGAATCCAAATGGTACTGAGATCTCCAGGTCATCCATAGCTCACTGAGGTTTAAGAACCTCTTGTCCAACTCAAACAAGCAAGAAGCTATTATGGAGCCAGGCATGGTGGTGCCTGCCTTTGACCCCAGCACCGGGGAGGCAGGGACAGGCCAGTCTCTGTGAGTTCAAGGCCAGCCTGGTCTACATAGAAAATTCCAGGACAGCTGAGACTACGGAGAAACCCTGTCTCAAAAAGCCTCTCTGACTAGGTATAGGAAGGGGTGGACCCCCACAAAAGCTAAACTAAAGAACTCTTTGGCCTTCTCAAAGCCTCCTGGGCATCTTTAGACTTGAATCTTTACCTCTCAAGTCTAAGCTGATAAATGAGCAAGCAAACCTCCACAGCACGGGAAGATAACCTGCCCTGCCGGTGCCACAAGGGTGTCTGCTTGTACCTCCAGAAGGGCTGGTTGAAGCCAGGGCCAAGAACAGACTGAAGAATGTGGCCCTGTGTCTGAATTAACTGGCAGCTAAGGCAGGCTCTCTAGGGTTGCTCAGAGACAGGGCGGATGGGTCTCCTCACTCCCACCCCCTCGTGGCCACTGTTTTGTAATTCCCACGTGACGTGGACTGCGCTAGGCCATCCCCTCTCAGCACCGGGGTCCCTTCGAAATCCTGGCATACTCCATCAGGTATTTCAATTGACACATCACATCCTCATCAGCATTTACAATGGGTAGCTATTATTTTCATCATTTATTTCCTCTTAAAAACAACTTGTTCTGAGGTTTCAAAATGAAAAGGGACAGCTGTGGTCATCTTTTATTTAACAGGAGAAGTTATACCTATAGGGAAACAATGTTTCGTGCAGATTCAAGCATCGGACTGTGCCCTTATGCAGTTTTCCCACTTCTTGAATTGCTGAGGCATCCTTGCCTGCACACGATCAGTAGTTTGATTGTAGCCAACACTCAATAGCAGCTCCCAAACCAGGCTCAACATTGAGCAAAGAATGAAAACCTAACAGACTCTGCCCTGAGCTCCTCCCTGCCCCCACCTTCACCTGACCACAGCTGCAAATACAAACTAACGCCAGAGGCCGACGACTGCAGAGGAAACTGCACAAGCGACGGTTTGCCCTTAATGAAATTGCTTCAACTGTTTTCTGTTTTACAGCATATCACACACACACACACACACACACACACACACACACACGGATTTTTTTTTTTTTTCGTGCCTTGGCCAGCCACCGGCTCCAGCAGTTTTTGCAATCTACATCAGGAGGAAATTGATTAATGTGAATGTTTTAGCTGTGGTTGTTGTTTGTGTATAAACTTTTGTTAAAACAAGTGCGGCAGAAGAAATGACCTTTATGTAGACACCTATTAAGGCACTAAAAGGCTTGGCTACATTCATCCGAGACATAACGAGGGGGACAATGGGGAGACCAGCAGCTGCAGGGGTTGAATTGAATTCTTCAACAATAGAAAAGTTTTTCAGACCCAAATACCAGCAATCAAAGAGAATTTTTGCAGATAATCCGAGAGAAAGAAAATAAGAGGGGGGAAAAAAGCTAGACAACTCTGCACCAGTTAGCATAAGGTTGCCATCTGAAACATGTCAGCTTAAGGGCAATCCTTACCTCCTTTCTTTCCCTCAACTGCAGTATTCAGAACTGTTTCCCCCAAATAATCCCAGATGGCATGCCACAAAATTTCAATTCATTTTAAAAGCTTTCTTCGCTGTTATTATGTGATTGAAAGTACGAAGGCAACTTGCCATTCTCATGGCACTATTTGCATTGGCTATTATCCCCCAAAATCCCCTTTAAACAGCTACATTGTCAGCCCATAGGCCTCATTTAGAACTACAAAAAGGCCCAGATTAATTCGATCAAAGAAAGAGCCAAGTACAAAACGCACTTTTCAAACTGTATCAGAGTAGGTTCGCTTTACAGATCCCTTCAGGCCAAGAACCGCGAGGGGAAAAGAAAGACCTGGGGAAAAAGGTTGGTTACGAAGTAAAATAACTCGGTTTGGCTCCCTATCTGGTTTATCTGAACATCTCAAGGCGAAATCTCTAATTATAAATTCTTCCAGGGAAATATATTTGACTATAAATACTGAAACAGACTCCCACAAATTGCAGCGTCGCATGCGCAACGTGGGCTTTTAGTTACAGCAGCAGTTTGAACCTGGTTAGTAAGTTTTTCAAGTCTCATTACAATAAATTAAAACAAAGTCGTTTTCTCTAGCTAAAAATATATGTAGATCTGTCTTTTTGCACCCCAATCTAGAGGAAATGATTGACGTCACTCTCCAAAAATAAAGTGCTATAATACAAAGAAAACTATGCTGACATTTCTTGCCACAAAACAAAACACTCACAGGTTGCAGGTGGAATTCAAGCGTAATCCTCACGCTGCAAGCAGGTTCTCCCAGGCTGGAGGCCTGGACTGTCTGCCAGCCACAGGGTTTGTGGATTTTAGTCTCACCTGGGGGTCTGAAGGTGGGGAGCGAGCTGCGGTGAGCCAAGCTGGAGTGTGGGGTTCTTAGGGACGCTCCATTAGTTTCCTGGGCAGGGCTAGCCGCGTGGTCCCTCCGGAGAAGGCGCAGCTGTATGCTGCGGCCAGCAAGCTCCAAGATCCTCTGCGCACTGCTGTTCCGCTCAGAGGCTGCTTTTGTGCTCGGGGAACATTTTGCTGAGGGAATGGCTGCACAAAGGTAGGCCGTGCGCAGCAAGATGTGCAGTTGCCTCTTCAGAGACCCAGCAGGACCGGAGAGCTGAAAACAGGCAGCTGCGACAAATGGGAGTGATCTGCCTGAGTGGCAGCTAGTGTCAGTTTGGGCTCAATCTTTTTTTTTGCTGCAGGAGATCTGGGGTCGACTGTTCAAAGCCACCTTGGGAACAAAAGATGCAACTCTAATAATTAGGAAGATAAGGTTTAGAAAAGGCTTGCTTTCCAGGGAGTTCTAGCCATAATCCATTGTCCCTGAGATTCTTGGTCACATGCTTACCTTAGAAATTTGCAGAGCTAATAAGTTATTCAAATTGCGTGTTAGGTGTGTTCTACAACCAAACCCTCATGATCGTCCCAAGAGCTAGCTAGAGAAATCATACATGGATAGCAAAAGAGAAATGTTACCCTACCTCCTGCTGCTGAAAAGAAGAAGACAGGGAGAGAAGTAGGTAATGGGTCCTTCGGGTGGCACAGGACTGGAGCCTCAATACTGCGGAGGCAGAGGCAGGAGGATTAGCACAAGTTTGAAGTCAGCCTTGTCCACCTAGGAAGGTCTAAGCCAGCCTGAGCTACACTGAAAAACCCTGTCTCAAAAACATGGAGGAGGAGGAGGGAGAAGGAAACGGGATGGGGAGTAGAAGGAGCAGGAGAATGGGGGGGGGGGGGTTGGTGCACTCGGTGATGGAGGGAGGAGGAGCAGGTGAACATAGTGACAAAGAAGAAAGACTCAAGTTGCTTACTGTGAAGAAAAACATTTCATTTCATTTCCCTCCAATACCGCCATTTATTTCAAGTCTTCTCTTCTGGCATTATAACAGCACAGTACAAAGAAAACTGGTTCTTTGAAGAAAAAAAAAACTGGTTCGATATTTGCTTTGTTTAAGTTTTATTAAATTTTTGCAAGTTCCATACAATATATTTTGATCGTATTTGGATCTCCTCCTGTAACTGCAATCCCCTTAGTAGCCCCTCCATACATAGAGTTGGGTTTGTGGCCCCAAATGCTCTTCAGTGTGTATTCATCCACTGGAGCCTGGTTAACCTACTAAGAGTCTCATCCTTAAGCCAGACTGACTCTCCACTTCCCAGTAGTCATTGGTTACCAATAGATCCTCAGTTGGGGTTGGGGTTTCTTACCTACTTCCCCACATCTATGCTGGGATTTTTGTCTGGCTTAAGCTTTTGTGGGTCATGTATACACAACCACCATTGCTGTGAGTTCGTGAGCAGCTTCCTAGCTGTGTGGAAAACTTTTTTCCCTGGTGTCATCCATCTCCTCTGACTCTTACTATCTTTCATTCCCTTCTTCTGCAATGATCCCTTGGCAGGCAGAAGTGTGATACAGGTGTCCTTCCTATTCAGGGATAAGAAGTCTGCAGCTTCGTGTTCTCTGCACTTTGGCCAGTTGTGGGTTCTCTGTGTTAATCACCGTCTGTTGTAAAGGGTGCTTCTCTGCTGATAGCTGAGAGATACATTAATCTGTTGAGTAAAACAATAAATCATTAGAAATCTATTTAGCAGAATAATCATATTGGGCTTTCTCCCAAGGCCTATGGGCTGTCTAGCCTTAGGTTCCCAGGCCTAATATCAAGGTCAGGTATGGACTCCATCCTATGAAGCAGACCTTAAATCCAATAAGAAAGTAGTTGTTCACTCCTGAAATATTTGTACCATTATTGTATCAATGGGCATATCTTGTCAGGCCAGTTGTTATAGCTCCTAGGATTCACCACTGGGTAAGATTGATGATTTATTTTCTCTTCAAGTAGCTGGTATGAAAGCTAGACAGTAGAAATGAGGCTTTCAAGTCAGCATCAGCTTGATTTCTCCTATTTCTTCTACAATTCACATATGAGTTCATGTATGTATCTTCACCAATACGGTCTTTTTTATATTTTATTTATAATTTCTATTTTTTCTTTTTTATTGTTATATATATATATATACAAGATTATGTTACAAATCAAATCTAGACCCGTGTCCCCCTCCCTAGCCCCCCACCACCAGAGCTCATGCATTCTGCCAAACATGTTTTTCATCTTTTTCTCAGTCTTTCTCAAAATTCTCGATATAGAAGTTGACTGTTCCAAGCAGAAGTTCACCGTTTCAGTCAGTTCTTTGACGCAGTCTTTTCTGTTGTTGTTGTTGTTGTTGTTGTTGTTGTCATCGTCGTCGTCGTCGTTGTCGTTGTTGTTCTTTCCAATATGGGCCACTCTCAACTACTTGGACCAAAGCTCAAGGAGCCCTGCACAAGAAATACTTACTACTAGGTAATTGGCACTAGCATCCACAGATGAGGGATACCATTTGTCGTTTGTTTTTCTGGGACTGTGTTACTTCACTCAGCATGATGTCTTCTAGCTCCAGCCATTTTCCTGCAAAGCTCATGATGTCATCTTTCTTTACTGCTACATAGAATTCCATTGTGTAGATGTACCACATTTTCTCTATCCACTCATCAGTTGAGGGACACTTGGGTTGGTTCCAGCTTCTTGCTATTGTGAAGAGAGCTGAAATAAACATGGCCATGCATGTATCTCTGCAGTGGGGTGAGTCTTGAGGGTACATGCCTAGGTGTGGTATGGCTGGGGTCAGTGTGGCAAGTTTTTTCATTCCAACGTCTTCCACGGGTTCTCCACACTGCTTTTCCATAGTGGCTGTATGAGTTTACATTCCCACCAGGCAGTGGATGAGTTGTTCCCCTTTCCCCACAACCTCTCCAGCACTTGTTATCATTTGTTTTCTTGATCCTAGCCACTTACTATGAGAAGACGATATTTCTAGGAGTGGTTATTGATTTGCATTTCCTTAAAGATTAATGATGGTTGAACACTTTTGTTTTTTTTTTTTTTTTGTCTTTTTGAGACAGAGTTCCCTGTAGCCCCAGCTGTCCTGGAACTCACTCTGTAGACCAGGCTGGCCTTGAACTCACAAAGCTCTGCCTGCCTCTGCCTCACAAGTGCTAGGATTAAAGGCATGTGCCACCACACCTGGCTTGAACACTTCTTAGGATGTTTCTCAGCCATCTCTAATTCTTCACTTGTGAAGTCTCTGTTCAGCTCTTTGCTCCATCTATTGAGTGGGTCATTTGTTTTCTTTCTTCTTTGTTTTTTGAGTAGTTTATATATTCTGGAAATCAATGCTTTGTCAGATGTTTCTGCGGCAAAGGTTTCCTCCCAATCCGTGGGATTTCTCTTCACTTCCTTGATTGTTTCTTTTTTTTTTATTACTAATTTTATTTATTTCTGTATGTGTATGAATGTACTGTCTGCATGCAAGTTTGTGCGCCCGTGTCGTGCAATGCCGCAGAGGTCAGAAGAAGGTCTCGGATTCCCCTGGAACTGGAGTTCTCCTGGAATTGGAGTTCCAGACGGCTCTCGGCCGCCATGTGGGTGCTGGGGATCGAACCCGGGTCCTCTGCAAGAGCGTCGGAGCTCCTAACCACTAGGCCATCTCTCCAGCCCCGATTGTTTCTTTTGATGTACAGAAGCTTTTGAGTTTAATGAGGACCCATTTGTCAATTGCTCCCCTGGCCTGAGCTCAGCCCACTTTCTTTTTTCTTTTTTTTTTTTTTTTTAGATATTTTTTATTTGATTTTTTAAATAATAAGTAATAAGTAATGAATACAAGCATCCTTCATGTAAAACCAATTTGCAAGCAGCTATGCCCAAACTTTTACAGCCCAAGGCCCCCATTGTCCAGCTGGAGGGGCTTGTATGTACAATCATGTTGATCAAATAAGAGTCCAGTCTATATTGCTGTAGTTTCACAATTCACCTCAATTGCAGCTCTTACATTCTATCATGCCACCTCTTCCACAGATTGTTCCCTAGGCTTTAGAAAAGGGGCACAAGTGGCTGAGAAGCAAAACAGTCTACTTTCTCTGGAGATGTCGCTTTGGACTCTGATCAGTTCAGGCTGTTTCCTTTCATGGGTTGGCATTTTATCCAGGAATAACCTTTTATTTTTTTATAACCTTTTAATCCTACTAATGAAGCACAAGCAATTAGATATATAGGCATTTAAACAGTACTAATTATTAGGGTAGGTTATGTTGGTACAGACACAGATGTTTGTATGGTATGCTAATCCATGAACTATATCTTTTCTGTAAAAGATGGCAAGGTCTTACTGTGGATTATAACATCTCCTAACCACTAGAGGATGTAAGCTTGTGGCATCAGCCGTGAATTATTCCTCTGAGGAGAGAGCTAATAGCCAATTAGATTTTGGATATACAGACATATGACTGCCACTGCTGCACAGTATTTTCGGGCAAGTGAGGTGTAGCTGATGCTGATGGAGGAGTCTTGCTTGACTCAAGGAGACCAATATTTGCTTTATTGATTTAATGGCCTTTGGTAACACTCTCTGGCATTCCGGAGACCAACTGTACACTTGCAAGTGTGGTCTCAATACATCTTTCCCATGCTTACATCAGGTCTTCAACAGCAGGGCCTTACCACTTCTCTTCTTGCAGGATCCCAGTTTACAGGCAAAAAACCTTTACCTTTTGGGGGACTTGGATACCCTAGCCAACATCTCCTTGCATTGCTGATATCAGAGCTCTCCTGTATTAATATATTTTGCTTAATTACACAGCTTATAAAGATTTTAGTATTATATTTGGCTCTGAATAGAGAATTATCCTTTCACAGTTCCTATGTCTATTAGTCAATTAAAGAAAGCAGTTATACTAGTTTTATAAGAGATTACTTCTATAACGGTCAACTCTAATTTACTTCATTACCATCTTGTTTTTCTTTGTTCTATGAAAAGGAGGTAAGAAAGTCTCTCATATTAAAACTTTGCAGCACCTGGAGGGTAAAGTTCATTAGGAATCATTATAAACAGTTGTTACAAGCTGGGTGTGGTGGCACACACCTTTAATCCTAGCGCTAGAGGCAGAGGCAGGCATAACTTTGTGAGTTCAAGGCCAGCCTGGTCTACAGAGCGAGTTCCAGGACTGCTGGGAAGCTACAGGGAGACCCTCTCTCGAAAAAATAAATAAATAAATAAAATAAAAAACAAAAAATAAACAGTTGTTACAAATAGGATCCACAGAGATGTTTGATGCCTGTAGAGGTCTGAGGCTTTTCTTCCTTTTCATGTTTAGATGGGCCAACTTCTCTGCTGGTATTTCTTGGTACATCCTGCACAATGCAAAACTGTATCTTTTCTTTCTCAGCCATTAAGTCAGTGACGTTTTGACCTGAGGGAACATGCAAATCTTTTCCCATACTTTTAAGATTTAAATTGAAAAATTTGACATGCCAGGCATGGTGGCGTATGCCTTTAATCCTAGCACTTGGGAGGCAGAGGCAGGTGGATCTTTGTGAGTTCAAGGCCATCCTGGTCTACAGCGTGAGTTCCAGGACAGCTGGGGCTACAGGGTGACCCTGTCTCGAAAAGACCAAAAAAAAAAAAAAAAAAAAAGAAAAGAAAAATTTAACATATAACTGTATCACACCTTTTTTTATTGTAGGTTTTTATTCTTTGACCCGGAATCGCAAAAAGGCAGTTGTAGTACACATACACATAGGAGTTAGGAATCAAGGTGTAATTTTCATTAAATTTACCCAAGCTGTTCATCATGTGACTGTATGTTGTTAATTTGGGAAGCAAACTTAATTCCTTAATTAATTATCCTACAGGTAAAAGAAATGTTACAAGATGTTACTGTATGACCAAAAATTATAGAGAACATTTGTATACATTAAACCCAAAGTTTTTGTTATACAAATGATAAGTCACCAATGTGGACAATTTATATTTCTAATTAGCTTAAATGTATTACCAGTTTATTAAAAAAACCTTTTAACCAATGTTGTTTAATATAGACATTTTAACTTTAACTATGGTCCTAAATACCATATAATATGTAGAAAAAGGTTGGGCAAATTTGGATACCTGTTAAACTCACATCAATTAAATGTATGTTAATCGAATATAACTCGTGTCCCCCTCCAACCCCCACCCTAA
>VZQC01015004.1:7392810-7405329 GCA_009823505.1 Rhizomys pruinosus
TTGATGATACTTATTGATTTTCATATGTTGAACCATCCCTGCTTCTCTGGTATGAATCCAATTTGGTCATGATGGATGATCTTCTTGATGTGGGTCTGTATGAGATTTGCCAATATCCTGTTTAGAATTTGGGCATCTGTGTTCATTAATGAGATGGGTCTATAGTTCTCCTTTTTGGTTGTATCTTTGCCTGGTTTTGGTAATAGAGTGATGCTGGCTTCTTAGAAGGAATTTGGGAAGATTCTCTGTGTTTGTATCCTTCTAAACAATTTGAGTAATAATGGTTTTATAGAATTCTGCCATGAAACCGTCTGGGCCTGGGCTTTTTTTTAGTTGGGAGGTTTCTTATTACATCTTCAATTTCTTCATATATTATGGGTCGTTTAAGCTGTCAATCTCTTCTTGGTTGAACTTTGGTGATTCCCAGGATTTCAGATATTCAGCCCTTTCTTCTAAGTTTTCAAACTTAGTATAGGTTTTTGACGTATTCCCAGATGATTGTCTGGATCTTTTCATTGTCTGTTGTGATATTTCCCCTTTCATCACAGATTGTATTGATTTGGAGTTGTTCCTTCTTTCTTTTAGTTAACTGGGCTAGAGGTCTGTCTATCTTGTTTATTCTCTCAAAGAACCAACTTTTTGATTCATTGATTTTTTTTTGTATGGTTTTCTTTGTTTCTATTTCATTGATTTCTGCTATGATTTTTGTTATTTCTTCCTGTCTGCTGTGTTTAGGGTTCATTTGTTGTTGTCTCTCAATTGTTTTTAGCTGCAGTGTTAGATCATTCACTTGTGCTCTTTCTTTTCTTTTTTTTATGTAGGCACTCAGGGCTATAAATTTCCCTCTTAGGACTGCTTTTAAAGTGTCCCATAGGTTTTGTTGTGTTGTATTATCATTGTCATTCAGTTCCAGGAATGCTTTTAGTTCTTTCTTTATTTCTTTCTTGAACCATTCATTATTCAGGAGAGTGTTGCTTAGTCTGTATGTGTTCTTGTATGTTGTAGGGCTTATCCTGGTGTTGATATTGAGCTTTATTGCACTGTGGTCTGATAGAATGCATGAAATTATTTCAATCTTTTTGTATTTGTTGAGTTTTTTCCTGTGTCCCAGTATGTCGTCTATTTTGGAGAATGTTCTGTGGGTTGCTGAGTAGAAAGTATATTCCCTGGTGTTTGGGTGGAATGTTTGATAGATGTCTTTGAGGTCCATTTGGTGTATTGTATCATTCAGTTCAGATGTCTTTCTGTTTAGTCTTTGTCCTGTTGATCTGTCCAAAGGACTTAGTGGGGTATTGAAGTCCTCTACTATTAGTGTGCTGGGGTTCATCTGTGCCTTGAGGTCCTGAAGAATTGTCTTTATAAAGTTTGGTTCCCTAGAGTTTGGTGCATATATATTCATGATTGTGAAATCTTCATTGTCAATTGTTCCTTTGATAAAGATGTAATAGCCCTCTTTAGACTTCAAAGTGAAAGAAATCAAAAGGGACAAAGAGGGCTATTACATCTTTGTCTGATATTAAAATAGCAACAGCTGCTTTCTTTTTGGTACCATTTGCTTAGAATATTTTTTTCTATCTCTTCACCTTAAGTTGGTGCCTATCCTTGAAACTGAGATAGGTTTCTTGTAGACAGCATAATAGATGGGGTTTGTTTCCTAATCCAATCTCCCAGTCTATGTCTTTTGATCAAGGAGTTTAGTCCATTAGTATTTCATGTTATAATTGAAATATGGATGTTGCTTTCTTTCACCTTATTATCCATTTGCATTTCTTGTCTCGGTTTCTACTTCTGCAGTTATGTTTTTATTAGTTTCTCTTTCTAGGTACTTGGGGATAGTTGCTCCTCTCTTCTGCCCTTTGAACTGCTTCAAGTATTTTTTGAAGGGTTGGCTTTCCGGACTTGTATTCTATCATCTTGTTTATGTCATGGAAGATTTTTCTCTCTCCTTCAACTATATTTGACATTTTTGCTGGGTATAGTAACCTGGGTTGGCATCCATAGTCCTTTAACACTGGGAATGCTTTGCTCCATGTTCTTCTTGCTTTCATGGTTTGCACTGAGAAGTCAGTTGTAATTCTGATGGGTTTCCCCTTATATGTGACTTGTTGTTTTTCTTTTGTGGCTTTCAGAATTTTGTCTTTGTTTTGGGCATCTAGCATTTTAACTATGATATGGTGTGGGGAGTTTCTTTTCTGATCTTATGTGTTTGGAGTTCTATGTGCTTCTTGTATTTGTATGGGTTTGTCTTTTTTTAGTTTAGGGAAATTTTCATCTATTATTCTGTTGAAGATCTGATCAGTACTATTCTCTTTAGATTCTTCTCCTTCCTCTATTCCTATGATGTGGAGGTTTGATCTTTTCATAGTGTCCCATATTTCCTGGTTGTCCCACTTTTGTGTATTTTTAAATTTTTCATAATCTTTATTTGAGCTTTTTAGTTGCTCTGTGTTATCTTCCAGGTCTGATATTCTTTATTCTGCTTCCTCCATTCTATTTTTGAGGCTTTTTGCATTCTTTTCCTCTTGATTGGATGAGTGTTCTATTTCCTTTTTCATTTTATCCTGTGATTTCTTTAGTATTTCCACTTCCTTTTGGAGCTTCTCAGTCTCTTCTTGGTGCTCCTTTGCTGGTTGGCTTCCTTTTTCAGTGTTTCCACTTCCTTCCGGAGTTTGTCATTTTCTCCCTCTAGTTCTTTCTGGAGTTTGTCATTCTCTCCCTTTAGTTCTTTCTGAAGTTTGTCATTGTCTCCCTCTACATCCTTCTTGGGTTTTTCATTCTCTGTCCTTAGTTCTCTGACTTGTTCTTTATATTCTTTAATTTCTCTGAATAGGTCTGCACTTATTCCTCTAAGATCTGTTTCTTGGGTCACCTCCAGGGGCATCCCACTGTAGCAATCTCCTGCAGGGTTGGTAGAGCTTGGTGTGGAATTATCTTGCACCTTTCCCATGTTGTCCCTTCGTCATGTCCCTGGCATGTGGGTTTCCCTTTTTTTGCCTGTATTCTGATGCAAATTATAAATGTCTTTTCACCATATTGAAGGTTTGCTTTCCTTGCCTCCTTCAGATGCCTCTTTTTCCCCTCCTTGTTTATGGAGTGTTGACTTGCCTAGGTTTCAGGCTTTCAATTTTGTTTATATATTGGAAGTCTAATTCACTCTTCTCTCTCTGTTCTGAAGGTTCTCCAAAAAATCCACTTGGACACTCCCTCAGCAATTCCAGTTGGTGGAGGAGGGGGTGCAGAATATTCCTGACTTAGTCCACTGGTACTCTGTGTTTCAGGTGGTCCTGGCAAGTCCCTGACCGAACCACTGCTCACTCAAGTCTCACAGTGGTGACAGGCCCAGTTTTACTACCGGCTACAAGGGTGACTCCACCCGGACAGCCACACCTGACAAGGGTTTAACAGCCCACTTTTGATCCCAGCAAGCAGGGCCACTCCACCCTGCCAGCCTTGCAAGACAAAGATTTAGCTATCCAACAAACCAATGAATCAATTATCCAGCAACCCAAGAGTAGATCTATCCTAAAATCTGCCTGGCTGAAGCACCTGGCTCCTACCAGTGCTTCAGGTGGTGCTGGCAAGTCCCTGACCTAAACACTGTGCACTCAAGTCTCACAGTGGTGACAGGCACAGTTTTTACTACCGGCTACTTAGCTAATTTTTGACTGAAGCTTTGTGCATTTCATACATTTCCCAATCAAATCTAGACCCAGTCCCCTTTCCTTGCCCCCCACCCCACCAGAGCTCATGCATTCTTCCTGTTCTAGTTTGTCTTCCATTGCTGTGACAAAACACTCTGACCGACACCAACTCGGGAAGGAAAGGGTTTATTCAGCTTACATCTCCTGGGTCAAATTTCATCACTTAGGGAGCTCAAAGCAGGAACTCAGGGCAGGAACTTGGAGACAGGAGCTGAAGCACAGACCATGGAGGAATGCTGTTCACTGGCTTGCTCCCCTGGCCCATGCCCAGCCTGACCTCTTATACAGTACACAACAACCTGCCCAGGGTGGCACCACCCATAGTGGGCTGGGCCCTCCCACATTGCTCAACAATCAAGACAATACTCCACAGACATGGCCACAGGCCAGTCCAATGGAGCCAATTCCCCAATTGAGGCTCCCTCAACCCAGGTGTGTCAAGTTGACACTAAAGCTATCCAGCACACTGCCATACATGTTTTTCATCTTTTCCTCAGTCTCTTTTAAAATTTTCGATGCAGAAGTTTACTGTTTTGGACAGAAGTTCACCATTTCAGTCAGTTCTTCAACCCAGTCTTTTATTGTTGTTTTTGTGTGTTGTTGTTGTTGTTCCTTCCAATTTGCATCACTCCAAAATATGCATATATGCATGCCACACATATATCAAGATTATGACCTTATAGGTTTTAGCAGCCTGCTTTCTTATGCAAGGACCACCTGCTGAGGGGTGGCATCACCCACAGTGGCTGAGCCCTCCCATATCACTCAGCAATCAAGAAAATGCCCCATAGATGCGGCTACAGGCCAATTCAATGGAGGAAATTCTTCAGCTGAGGTTCTCTCTACCCAGGAGTGTCAAGTTAACAACTAAGGCTATCCAGCACATAAGGGTATAAAAGAATGACAAATTATTGGCTCTAGGGGATTTCGCACTCTAGCAAGGGTGAGGCACAGAGAACAGACAAGGAAAAATGAATTCAAAATAAGAAAATATTATGATATGACACTGGGTGGTCTACGATGAATTGGACAGACCCTTTGAGATGATGATTGGGAAGGCTGGGATGTAGCTCAGTGGTAAAGTGCCTGCCTAGCCCACATGAGGTCCTAGGTTTGCTTCCTAGTACTACAAAAGAAAAAAGTCATGATATTTGGGCTGACTGGGCCATGAGTCATAAGAACTGGTCATGCATAAATCTGCAGCTAGTGATAGAGCATTCTGGGTAGAGGGAACAGCTAATGAAAAGTATTTGAAATGTGGAGCTTTGGTATAGCTACAATGAAGTGGTAGAAGTGAGTGGTAGCAGGCAAAGTAAGTCAAGGATGCACTGTAGACCAAGTATACCCTTGGCTTTTCTAATTATAGCACATTGGAGAGTTTCCAGACAGCTAGTGGTATTATCTACTTTACATTCTTAAATTATTACTCCTGGTATGAGAAGAATGGATTCTAGGTAAGAGCAAGTACAAAAGTGAAAACACCTAGGAAGTTATTAAAAGTACAAGAAAACACGCATGTGGATTCCCTTGGGAGGCAGTGGAAAAATATAAACAGATTTACAGTGTCTTGGAGATCTGTTACTGATGTAAGAAACAGAGGGAGGAAGGAAAGGAGAGGGAAGGAGAAAGAAATGTTGCTTCAAAGTGGAACTGAGCAACTTGGAGAGGAGCCCCATGTCTGGGCCCTGGGAAGAATGAAGAGATCTTGTGACCATGGGAAGTTGGAGAAGCCATATTAAATATCCATGTGCAGAAAAACCAGGAGCTATGGGGAAAGGCCAAGGCTACAGGTGAGATTTGTGAGTCATTGGAAGAAGATAAATCGACAGTCTTGGTTAATTTGTCTCAGAGATAAATATAGCAGAAGTCCTCAGATCCAACTCCTCTGAAGCCTCTAGTAGTAAATATTGATGTTCGACATTTCATATGAGCTGTGTCATACCTCTCAGTGTCACTTGAACTTCTTTTCCAGTATGGCAGATTGAAACCAGGGCTTCACATTCAAGCTAAGCAGGCACTCTACCACTGAGCTACAGCCACAGGCTTCTTCTTACTTTCTAGCTTGAGAGAATCTGATGAAATTACCAACACTGGCCTTAAACTTATTTTGTAGCCTAAGCAGTCCTTGAACTTTGAGTGTCCTACCTCAGCCTCCATAGTAGCTGACATTACGGACATGCTCCACCAAGCCAGGTTCTTTTGGTGTAATTTGAATCTGGTGATTTAGTTCTCTTGTTCTGTACCAGACTGCCACAACCCATCACAGGCTACCTTTATATCCATGCCCCCATCTCTCTTCTTTCATTGCAAGGTTTCCCCAGGTCCTCTCTATTAATACTTACGACCTCTCCATTGAGGCAGACCTGCACAGCCCCTACCTAAGTACACTTGAGAAGTATCCAATGCCTCGTGATATAAATTTTTGACTGAGACAGGATAGTAGGTGACAGATGAATTCTCCCTTCCACCTCCTTATGAAATGCCCTGAAAAAAAAATTTTAAAACTATGACACTCCACTCCTTATCAACTTGGCCCCCACAACACATTACTTTTTTTTTTTCAATTTAGGAAAATTATTTTATACAACTCATAATCCTTTACAGAAACATCAAATCTGTGCCAATTCAATTAGAAGAATCTTCAGTATAAACGTCAACAAAGTCCTTTAGATGCAATTTCTTTTGGATTTACAAGCAAACTTTTGTGTTTATATTGTTATGTCTTTTTTTTTTTTTTTTTTTTTTTTTTTTTTTTTTGGTCTTTTTGAGACAGGGTCTCCCTGTAGTCCCAGCAGTCTTGGAACTCACTCTGTAGACCAGGCTGGCCTTGAACTCACAAAGATCTGCCTGCCTCTGCCTCCCAAGTGCTAGGATTAAAGGCGCGCACCACCATGCCCGGCTATATTGTATGCCTTATAAATTCCAATAAGTCAAAAAAAATAAAATAAAAAAATAAAAAAAAACAGGCATGGTGGGCTCCTGTAAATCCCTAAATAAGGTAGATACTTTCTTATTTCAAAAGTGAAGTGTCAGGGCATAAAAGAAATCACCTAAGCAAAACCAAAGTCTAGCAGTGTAAGTCTATGATCTGTAACTCCATGTTCAACATCTGGAACCCACAAGCCAGGGTCCAGAGTGTTTGGGAAGTTCCACCTCTCCACTTCTGCCCTCTGCAGGGCACATTGTGGGCACATGCTCACGCCTGTGCATGCACGTGCACCCACACACACCTTGTCTTCTGGGCTCTGGCTAGCTTCACTTCACAACTGATTCTGCCCTTAGCTGATGCCCCCTGGTCCTGGCATCTCCAATATCCCAAGTCTCCACTGCACTAAGCCTGCACCTTTACCAACCAGGCTTCTCCTGGCCTCTCTTCAGGGATTCTGACCCTGACAAATGGTGCTAACCCTCAGCTTACCTCCATTCCCTTCAATCCTGCAGCATTCATGCTACCAAAGCCAGTACCACATAGGAGACTCTTACACATTACAAAGTTAGACTTCCAGCTTAAGACATAGCCTTAGCACCCCCTCAATATCCAAGCTTCTGTGTGCTGACCCTGAAGAAATACTTCCCAGAAGATTTAATCTCAATGCTGCTGCTCTCCTAATCATAGCTGATGTTAGCCCCAGCTGACCAGCATCAATTGTCCCAGTAAAGCAAAGGTTTCAGCTCCAGACTCTTAATCCAAAATATCACACAAGCAGCCCCGACAGTCTTTTCTTCCTTCTTAAATTTCACAATCCAAATCTCCATTGTCTGCATTTCTTTCAACATTTTGATCTTCCAAGCTCCTGTTAAGATCTAAACACTTAGTGGGCCTGGTGGCACATGCTTTTAATCCCAGCACTTGGTAGGCAAAGGCAGGTGGACCTCTGTGAGTTCAAGGCCAGCCTGGTCTACATAACAAATTCCAGGCCAGCTGGGGCTACAGGTCTCAAAAAGACCAAAAAAAATAAAAAATATCTAAAACACTCACTGGCTAACCCAAAGATCCAAACATTTCCACATCCTCCCATGCAATAACATGGTCAGCAATGCCCCACTCCCAACATCAACTTCCGTTCTACATTGCTTTCTGTTTCTATGACAAATACCATGAGCCAAAAGCAATTTGAGAATGAGAGGATGTATTTATTTTAGCTTACAGGTTAAAGTCCATCACTGAGGGAAGCCAAGACAGAATCCGGAAGCAGAGACCAGCAGAGAACACTACTTACTTGCTTGCCCTGTTTGGCTAGTGCTCAGCCAGCTTTCTTATGCAGCTCAAGACCACTTGCCCAGGAATGGCACCACCCCCAGTGGGATGGACCCTCCCACATCAATTAGCAGTCCACAAAAGGTTCCCCAGGCCTCCCCACAGCCCGATCTGATCTAGGACATTCCTCAATTGAGGTACCATCTTGCCAAGTGACTCTGGGCTGTGTCCACTTGATAGCTGAAGCTACGACAGTGGCCTCACAGCACTGAATTCCAAGATTTGGCCCTTTTGAGCTCAGGATCCTGTGTGCAGACCTGACCATGCACAAACGAATCCAGCCCTGGCCCTCAAGCATGCCCAGCTGTAGGTGTAAGGGTATCAACGCCCTCTCTACTTCTTCATCCCACTGGGACTGCATTCCCTGTAAAAGAAATAGTACATAAGCCATTTTTACTGAGTGCATTTTGAGGAAACTTGGCTAAGACTATCAGTTAACTGAAAAAAGTAAAGAAAATAATATACATTAGATAATGGAATTTATAACGGTGTTTTCATTTAAAATTCCTAAGCATGCACTCAGTCACCAATTTTTTCATTCTTTGCACTAAGGATTGAACCTCGCAAGGGCATCATCCTTGCCAGGCAAGTGCTCTGCCCCTGAGCTTCAGCCACAGCCCAGCTTGTTTATATAAATTCTTGGGTCCACTGACCGAACTTGTATTTTATCTTTATTGACTAACTCACAGCCACGACATTTACAATGATACACTTGATTTATTTCAAACAGAACAATAAATCAAAGACCTTTTTAAAGAATATTTATCCAAGTATGATGGCACATGCCTGTAATCCCAGCATTAAGAACACTGAAGCAGGAAGATCCCAAATTTCTGTGCTACATAGTGAAACCTTGTATCAAAAAATGTGTGTGTGTGGTGGTGGGGGGACTGGAGAGATGGCTCAGTGGATAAGAGCACCGACTGCTCTTGGAGAGGACCGGAATTCGATTTCCAGCACCCACATGGTGGCTGAGAACCATCTTTAACTCCAGTCCCAGGAGAATCCAACGCCCTCTTCTGACCTCCATGGCATTGCATGAGACAGGTGCACCAACCTACATGCAGACAATACACTCGTACACATAAAAAGTAATAAATAAATAAAAATTTTAATGTGGGGGGCCTCAGGAAATAGCTAAGAGAGTCAAGTGCTTGTTGTACAAGCATGAGAATCTGAGTTCAATCCCCAAGATGCTTTTTTTTTCTTTAAATTGGGCATAGCATTTACTTCTAAATCCAGTGCTAGGAAGACAGAGATAGGCAAATTGTTAGGACTCACAAGCTATTAAGCCTAGCCCAGCTGATGAGTTCCAGGCCAGTAAGAGACCCTCTTTCAAAAAAACAAGGTCTGCTGGGGGTGCCTTTAATCCCAGGATTTGTGAGGCAGAGGCAGGTGGATTTCTGTGAGTTCAAAGCCAGCCTCATCTACATAGTGAGTTCCAGGCCAACTGGGGGCTACAGGGAGACCCTTTCTCAAAAAGACCAGAAAAAAAGGCTGATGGCACAGAGGGAATACATTAGAGGTTATCCTCTGGCATGCACACACTTGAATACACACACACACACACACACACACACACACACAATACAACATATATTAAAGCAACACAGTTTAAGACCACCCACTGTCCCTGAGAATAGTTTAATAGCTGAAAGCATACATGCAATAGGCACATTTTATTAAGGTAATGGAGAGTTCTGTTAAATTAACAAGTGCGTTTATTGGAGGCCAATTTAAAGGGCTGCTACTGTGTTTTAGTTAAGGTTAGATTTGATTTCCTATAATCAAAAAACGTGGGCTAGAGGGATGGCTTAAAAAGCTTGCCACCAGGAGGCAGAGGCAGGTGGATCTTTGTGAGTTCAAGGCCAGCCTGGTCTACAGAGTGAGTTCCAGGACATCTGGGGCTACAAGGAGACCCTGTCTTGAAAAGACCAAAAAATGGCCTAGCGGTTAAGAGCACCGACCGCTCTTACAGAGGACCCGGGTTCGATCCCCAGCCCCCACATGGCGGCCGAGAACCGTCTGAAAGTCCAATTCCAGGAGAACTCCAGTTCCAGGGGAATCTGACACCCTCTTCTGACCTCCGCGGCATTGCACGACGGGTGCACAGACTTGCATGCAGACAGTACATTCATACACATACAGAAATAAATAAAATTAATAATAAAAAAATTAAAAAAAAAAAGACCAAAAAAAAAAAAAGCTTGCCACACAAGCATGAGGACTTGACTTCAGACCCCCATAAAGAGCGGGCACAGTGGTGCATGCTTATTTGTGATCCTAGTGTGAGGGAGAAAGAAACAGGAAAATCCTGGGGTCTCACTGGCCAGCCAGGCTAGCCAGACAGTGAGCTCAATCCAGGTTCAATGAGAAACACTGCCTGAAAAACAAGGTAGAGAATGATAGGAAGACACCTGACATCAACCACTGGCCTCCATATGCCACACAGACATACACACACACACATGCAAACACACCACACACTTTAAAAAATACTCAAAAACTTATACCAAATATCTAATACTGTTGAAGTATACTTAGTTAAGATGATAAATTTTATGTTTTTACCATAGTAATCATAAACTTTAAAAGAGCAATGATTTAGACAAAGTAGAAATTTATTTCTCGTACACCTGTGAGAAATCCAGGGGTAGGCGGTCCATGAAGTGGCCAGGCCTCAGGTACATTCCGGCTTGCTCATTACCACCCTAGTATGAGGCACATTCTGGCTTGCTCATTACCACCCTAGTATGAGGCACATTCTGGCTTGCTCGTTACCATCCTCATATGAGGCCTTTGTCTTCATGGTCTTCAAGGTCCAAAATAGATTCTTGAGTTTTAGCTACTAAGACTATACCCAGGCAGCAGAATGGAGCAAAAGAAAGACACAGGTGCCCCTTTCAAAAGGAGTCCCTGTATAAACCCCTCACGTTCCCTTTTAACATCTCACTGTCTAGTAGTCACAGTCATGCAAAGCAAAGGGCCTGCAGCTGTCTTAGCCTAAGCAGCAAGAAGCCCATTTAAACACTGAGATGCTAATGCCAAGAGAGAAGAAAAGAGGAAATGCTGAGCAACAACTAGGAGACACACCACTATGATAACTGTAAAATCATACTTACTGCCACTCAATGGTAAAATGGAGAAAAAAAAAAAAGCTTGTGTAAACATCTCTATGTATTGCTATAATTAAAATGCACAGATTCAGATTTCTCTTGAGAAATAAGAATTCACATTTCTCATCATAATTTTTTTTAAAGGAAATGAAGCCCGGAGACAGATTAGTCAGAAAAGTGCTTACCTTGCAAGTGTGAGGACCTGAGTTTGGTCCAGAGCACCCATATCAAAACATCAGGCATGGTGACATGCTTGTGTCCCAGCACTGGGGAGGCAGAGAAGAGGGATTCTGGGACTCACTAGACAGTCAATTTAGGCTAATTCATAAGCTCCAGACCAATGAGAGATCCTGTCTCCAAAGAGGATAGCATTGCTGAGGGTGACACCTGGATTGTCCTCTGGCCTCCACATACATGCACACCACACACACATACACACCCAACTCACACACATCTGTATACACATATTGAGTAAATATATACATATGCACACCTTTCTAAGACTGGGAAGAGGAATTTGGATTGAACATAAGATACATTTATGAAATTATCAAAGAATACATTTTAGATATTAAAAAAAATTTGTTGTTGTTTTGAGATTCAGTCTCACTAGGTAGCACAAGCTGGCCTGGAACTCACTATGTAGACCAGGCTGGCCTTAAACTCACAGAGATCTGCCTGCCTCTGCCTCCTGAGTGCTGGGACTAAAGGTTCCTGCCATCATGCCAGCAAAAATATTTTTTTAAAGAGAAAGGGGAGATCTCCTGAGACCAGCTGAAGCACAGCCAACTGGGATTATGAAGGCATCTGAAGGAGGCAAGCAAAGCAAGCCTTCAACAGAGTGAAGAGGCATTTAGGACTTACATTGGAATACAGGCAAGGAGAAGCTCATATGCCAGGAACACAAAGAAGAGACAACACGGGAAAGGGGCAGGATAATCCCGCACCAAGCTCAACCAACCCTATGGAAGATTCCTACAGTGGGATCCCCCTGGGTATGGCCCAGGACACAGATATCAGAAACACAATTGGGAACATATTTAAAGAACTACAAGATTATAAAGAGCAAATCAAAGAACTAAGAAAAGAGAATAAAGAACTCAAGAAGGACCTAGAGAGAGAGAATGACAAACTCTGGAAGGAACTGGAAACACTGAAAAGATCCCATGCTGAAAAAGATAAGGAAACCAACTAGCGAAGCAAAGAGCTACAGGAAGAGATTGAGAAGCTCCAAAAAGAAGTAGAAATACTAAAGAAATCAGAAGTGGAAACAAAAAAGGAAATCAAACACTCATCCAATCAAGAGGAAAGGAATGGAAAAAGCCTCAGAAGCAGAATGGAGGAAGCAGAACAAAGAATATCAGACCTGGAAGATAACACAGAACAACTAAAAACCTCAAGGAAAGATTATGAAAAATTAAAAAATACACAAAAGTGGAACAAC
>VZQC01015004.1:7409596-7429497 GCA_009823505.1 Rhizomys pruinosus
CCAGAAAAACAAACGATGAATGGTATCCCTCATCTGTGGATGCTAGTGCCAATTACCTAGTTGTAAGTATTTCTTGTGCACGGCCCCTTGAGCTTTTGTCCAAAGCAGTTGGGAGTGATGCATATTGGAAACAACAACAACAACAGCAACAGAAAGGACTGCATCAAAGAACTGACTGAAACAGTGAACTTCTGCTCAAAACAGTCAACTTCCACATGGAGAATATTGAGAAAGACTGAGAAAGAGATGAAAAGCATGTTTGGCAGAATGCATGAGGTCTGGTGGGGTGGGGGAATGGGGGGGACATGGGTCTAGATTTGATAAAATAAATAAATAAGTAAATAAATAAATAAATAAATGAAAAAAAGAGAAATGGCCTGGGTGTGGTGGCACACACCTTTAATCCCAGCACTTGGGAGGCAGAGGCAGGTGGATCTCTGTGAATTCAAGGTCGGCCTGGTCTACATAGTGAGTTCCAGGATGGCTGGGGCTACAGAGAGACCCTGTCTCAAAAAGACAAAAAAATAGAGAAATGGAGAAAATGCTCTTTGCCAACGCCAATTACGTGCCAAACACTATGCTTTGAATCTATCATCTCAGGTGTTTTCTACCAGTGTGATAGGAAGTCCAATTTCCCATAATAGGTAGGATGGGGTAGAGTTGAGGCAATGAAAAGAAATATCACTGATCACTTGTTATGAGGAGGATACAGAGAAACAGAAAACTCCACAATGCTTTCTACTTAAGTATTAATTTTTGTTTTTTTATGTTTTGTTTTGTATTTAGTCTTTTGAGACAGGGTCTCCCTATAGCCCCAGCTGGCCTGGAACTCATTATATAGACCAGGCTAACCTTGATCTCACAGAGCTCTACTTGCCCCTGCCTTGAGTGTTGGGACTAAAGATGTGTGCCACCACACACATCCCTAACTGCTAAAGCTGAGTACTTTCACTTGGATGGCTTAAACCACAATTCATTGTCCATAGGTCTAGAAGTTCAATGCACTTAACAGGTATAATATCTTGGGAGGTATTTCTTTCTGGTTTGGAGACAACTCCTTTCTTATCTGCATCCTCACACGGTAAAAAGACAACAGAAATAGGACAAGGTCTTCAAGACTCTTCTTAGAGGGGCACTTACAGCATTCATGAAGGCCCCTCTCCTATGACCTAATTTCCTCCCAAAGACCCCACCTCTTAATACATTGGAAGTTAGCATTTCAACAAATTTTTGGAGGGCATGACAGTCTATAATAATTCCTATAGGTTAGAGCAAAAGACATGATTACAATCATTTCAAGCAGATAATCAGTTCCTAGAACTGGGGACATCAGTGACTAATGGTCCAGAGTAAATAAAAGACTGCTTGAGGTCAGAAGCAACATCTTTCTACCTTTGTATCCATCATCTACCCCACATCCTCACACATCAAAGGATCCAGGAAATGTATTGCTGTCTGAATGGAAATTTTGAAGTTTCCTCCAATTTCTCAATGAACCTCAATCATCTTTGTAGAACCACTCCTACCTCCAGTATTGATTCAGTATTTATCTCTAGAATCCATTCAACTGAAGAAAAAGTAAGAGAGACCTTGCAGAGGTTCAAGTTTCCCACTTTGCCTTCATGGAGATTGTGGACACCAGCCCCCTAGTGGAAGAAACATTCGTTTGGCTTGTAATAACAAACGCTGCCGTGGGAATTACATTTTTCAGATGATTAGGTTATATGGCAGACTAATCAGTTTTGCTTTTTATGAAGAGCAAAGTGCACCACACTGCTGGCATGGTCATTAGAGATTGTCAACTAAATAATGTAAGCAGGGCTATTCACATAAGCCCCTAATTACTGCTGAGATGTGTAGAGTAAGGAAGCGTTAATGGTCTTTTCTGTCATATCTCTTTTGTAAAGTGATGACTTTTGTCAGCTTCTTCCTTCCAACTGCTTAAAACAACTAAAGGACTCTGTTAAGTAATGAAGTGCTAAAACCAGCCTAATTAAGACACGAATGCCAGAAATGAGGCCGGAGCTGCTTAGGGCACAGTCATAAGTGTTATTGGATGTCTCAAAAGCACACTGAATGTACCCTAATGTACCAGGAGAAATATCTAGTATTAGCCATCCAGGCATCCTCATTGGTTCATGCTGGAGTCTCATGTCTGACAGGGCTTCAGTAGTTTGGGCAATTGAATGCTGGTATTAGATAATTTTGTACATTTGAAAATAAACCTTATTCTACCTCTAAGCTCCCCAGCTCATCAATGCTTCCATAAATGTTTTTAAGCTTTTACAAAACTGATGAGCCAAACAGGTAGGAATGGATAGAGGAGTGATGGCCTCAAAACAGAGACTCGGAACAGTGGATGTAACAGAAGATCCTGGTTCATCTGTCCCTGGAACACACCAAGACCAAGGCAAAAGAAGGGCAGAACCTGTCGCAGAGTCAAGGAGGGGGAAGAAAAACATTCTAACTTCCATCCACTGAGATTTTCAGGGGCTCAGCTTGACATGGCGGTGAGACAGGGAGGATAAGGAAAGTAGACGCATGTCCGGCTGCAAACTAAACTGAAGACAGACAGAAGGAACTGGAAGATGCTGTTAAATACAGTGCATCTGTGCCCAGAATATCCTCAACTGTGTACCTTTTGTAACCTAAAATCCCTTTGTGTCATGTTGACATCAGTATAGACAAGCTTTCAGTTTATTGGTTGGTAATACTGTCTACAATGTCACCGATTATAATTCCTTGTGAAACTTTTTTCTAGAAACTGCTCAATATCTATCTCGTTTCAGATTTTTAAATTTTTATTTTATGTGTATGTGTGAGTGCCTGTATCATATGTGTGCCAGGTGCCCACAGAGGCCAGAGGCTATTGGATACTCTGGAGCTGTAGTTACAGGTGGTTGTGAGCCACCAGACACAGGTGCTGAAAACCAAACCAGGGTCCTCTACAAGAGCAGCCAGTGCTCTTAACCACTGAGTTGTCTCTCCAGCCCTGTCAATACCTTTTGAATCAATAAAAAATCTGGCCATGAGTGTTGGCTCATGAGTGTAATCTCAGATGGAGGCAGAAGGCTTACTACAAGTGTGAGTCAAGCTTGGGTAGCACAGTGAAACCCTGTCTCAAAAAAATCAAGCAAACAAAATACAAAACAACATACAAAAGACTTGACACCTTGTGTAAAAACATTTTTTAAAAATCCTCTGTGGGGTCTGGAGAGATGGGTCAGTGGTTAAGAGCACTGGCAGCTCTTTCAGAGGACCTGAGTGCAGTTCCCAGCACCCACATGATGGCTAACAACTGTCTGCCGGGCGTGGTGGCGCACGCCTTTAATCCCAGCACTCGGGAGGCAGAGATAGGTGGATCTCTGTGGGTTCAAGGCCAGCCTGGTCTACAGAGCGAGCTCCAGGACACCTGGTACTAAAAGGGAGACCCTGTCTCAAAAATACCAAAAAAAGTGTAAAACCAAAAAGAATAAAAACAAAAACAAAAAACTGTCTGTAGTGCCAGTTCAGGGGATCTGATGCCCTCTTCTGACTTCCAAGGGCACTGCACAACACTGGTACACTTTCAAATATGCAGGCAATACACCCATACATATAAAGTAAAAATAGGGGCCGGGCGTGGTGGCGCACGCCTTTAATCCTAGCACTTGGGGGTCAGAGGCAGGCGGATCGTTGTGAGTTCAAGGCCAGCCTGGTCTACAGAGTGAGTTCCAGGACAGCTGGGGCTACAGGGAGACCCTGTCTCAAAAAGACCAAAAAAAAAAAAAAATAAAATAATAATAATAATAATAATAAAATAATAAAATACTTTTAAAAACTCCTCTGCATGACTTTCATTTTGAAAGAGGGGAATCTGTGATACCAGCCAAAGGAATGATAAATGAATAAAGGACTTAGAACATACTGGGCCAGAAGTTGCTGGCACCTCCAGGTGGGAACACTGCTGACCGACCGTAGGAAGCCGGCGAGGAGGGGAAGGTGTGAACTGGAGCAGAGCGTAGGGAGGAGGCACGCAGCTAAGGTGGAGGAAACTGAATCATTACCCAAGATTCCCTCCTGCCTCCTCCCGGCTCTGCTGGCTCCTGTCAATCCTACTGTTCCTTGGCTTCTAGAGTCTTCTAAGAGGGGTAAACTGTAGTGAGTTACAGGGAGGTGTGTCTCGTGTAGGGATAACTAAAACACAAGGGGGTGGGGTGAGGCCTGTTCATCTTGTGCAGCAGCACGCTGACCATGTTCATCTCCACAGGGCCCAGCGTCAGCCTCACACAGCACTGTGCTGGATGTCGGAGAGGGAAGACGCAGTGCGTGAAAGAAAGTGATGACCACTGGACAAAGAACTGGCGGAAGGTATTCATGTTCTCTAACTATTCGCCTCCCTTTTTGCCTCCTTGTTCTCTTAGTATTTTTTTTTAATTTTTATTTATTTTGAATGTGTATGAATGTACTGTCTGCGTGCAGGTCTGTGCACCCGTGTCGTGCAGTGCCGCAGAGGTCAGAAGAGGGTGTCGGATTCCACTGGAACTGGAGTTAAAGACCGTTCTCAGCCGCCATGTGGGTGCTGGGGATCGAACCCGGGTCCTCTGAAAAAGCAGTCAGTGCTCTTAACCACTAGGCCATCTCTCCAGCCCCTCTTAGTATTTTTAGTAACATATTAAGATATTATTCACATACAATTCACCCATTTAAAGAGAACAGTTTAGGATTTTAAGGGGTTTTGTTGTATCTTCAAAGTTGTCCAATCATCACCATTTTTTTATACCAAAAATAAATTTTTTTTTCATTTAAAAAAGTATGGAGAACATAAAACAAGGCAGCCTTCACTCCTTCCTCTCGTCTTCCGGCGTGGGGTCTGTGGGGGGCTCCTCCACTGCGGCACTGTTGCTTTCTGAGCCTGTATTGCTATCACTGGTCCCTTCCTCTGCCATGCTGTCAACCCCCTCCTGCCTGCTCTCCTTGTCCTCAGGGGTGGACATGCCGTCTTCCCCATTCTGCTGGCTCTCCGTCGTTTCCTCAAGGTGCGTCTCCTGTCTCCATGGGCATGCTCTCCTCGTCCTTCTTCTCCTCAGCTTTGCTGGCCGAGGGCTCTTCCTCATGAGCGATGCTGTCCTGGCTGCGCTCTGCTTGCTCTGCGGCCTCCTTCTCCCTTTCCTCCTGACTCTTTCGGGCCTGTTCTTCCGCCTGTGCAGTTTCAGCTGCAATTTTTTCCATATCGACTTCTACCTTCAGACCGCACAACCTTTTAAGCTCGTTGTTAAAGGAATCTGTGCTTTCCAGGAATTTCCTTTTCTTTTCCTGGTGTGGTTCCTCTGTTTGAAGAAGTTCGGCTTCTAGTTTTCACTGATGAACCATTAAAGACTGGACCTGGCTCTTGAGGACCTGCGTCCTGGCCATTGTGCGAGCACATCAGGCACTACACTCTCACTGAGGATCTCACTGATGAGATGGTGGTATCTCTGAAAATGGGCAGTGGCTGTTTGCTTCATAAAAGCCATCGTAATCATCTGGATCCTTCAGCAGGCTGAATGCTCATGTAAGGTTTTCCTTTCTCCATGAGAGACTGTCTCTGTCAACTTTCTTCCTCTAATGCAGCTTCTGCACGACTTTTTGCATTGATGTACGCAAGGTATGCAGGGGAATTATGGTAGGCTTTCATAGATTCATTGTACTCTATATTTTCTGCTTCGTATTCCTTTAAATATTCTTGTTTCTCTTCATCAGTGAGATCTCACCACATGCCACCAATAATCTTGCCAATCTCCCACAACTTTAGGTCAGGGTTGGAAGCCTTTATTTGGTCCCAGACCTTTCTGCTGTACTTCATGTAGGGCATCAGCGGCTTATCTGGTGGCTTTGGGGGATTTGGAATCGTAATACCAGAGGATGCTGTGACCCGGCTGTTGGTGCCCGGGTTCCCTCCCAGCCTGTAGTTGTTGTAGGCGAGAAGACTGTATGGATTGTATCCCACAAACCCTGGTGTGCTGGGCATTTGTGTTGCAGAAGCTGGGGTGGGAGGTGGGGCATAAGATGGTCTTTTTGACATTTTGGAAGATTAAGTTCTCAGTTCCTTAAGAATGAATCTGACGACAGGCGTGGTGGCGCACACCTTTAATCCTAGCACTTGGGAGGCAGAGGCAGGCAGATCTTTGTGAGTTCAAGGCCAGCCTGGTATACAGAATGAGTTCCAGGACAGCTGGGGCTACAGGGANAGCATGTACAAAGGGTGTGCCACCACGCCCCAATCTTCCCGGCCACAATGGAGTCTCCTATGCGCAGTAAGAAAAACAACTCATGACGCTTTTCAAGCCGAGAACATGGCTAGAGGCTATACCTCCCGGGACATCAGCTGAGGTGTGACCTCAGTAACTACAAGTTTCGCAGGAAAACACACACCGGATGAAGGCAATGGTTATCCCTCATCTAGATGCGATGCTAAGGTGCCCAAACTCTACCTAGTACTGTAAGATTTCTTAGTGCACGGTCCCTCAGCTTTGTCGTCCAAAAGCAGTTGGGATGTGAGCATATTGCACAACAAACAAGCACAACGCAGCTCCAACCATACGATGTCAACTGAAGGACTGCACTCTGACAACTAGAACCTGACTAAACACAGAATTACAGGTACTACTCCTCTCCTCTCTTCCAAAACAGCTCGCAACTCGGCCACATGAAGAATATTGAGAAAGACTAGCAAGAGATGAAAAGCACTGCCTTGGCAGGAAGCGCAGACGGGTCTGGTTGGTGGGGTGGGGAATGGGGGGGGACATGGGTCCTTAGATGTGAATTTAATAATAGAATAACATAAGTAAATAAATAAGATAAATTACAATGAAAAAAAGAGAAATGGCCTGGTGTGGTGGCACACACCTCTTAATCCAGCACTTGGGAGCGGCGAAGAGTGCACGGTCGCGATCTCTCGTGAATTCAAAGGCGGCACTGGTCATCCTAATAGTTGATGTTCCAGCGATGGACTGGGGCACAGAGGACCCTGTCTTTCAAACTAAGACAAAAAAAAATAGAGCAGGGACAAATGGAGAACAATGCTCTTTGCCCAACCGCCAATTACCGTGCCAACACTAGCTTGTTTCGCAATCTCATCATCTCAGGTGTTTCTCGCACACCAGTTCGATGGAAGCTCCAATCTTACCCATAATAGTAGGATGGCCCCTGGTAGAGTTGACCGGGCACCATGAAAGACAATATCACTGAACTCATCGTTCTCACTAGGACGACGCAAGGATCACAGAGAACACGAAAACTCCACGAATGACTTCTACTTCAACGTAATTAATTTTTGTCTTCTCTTGATACCTTCGTTTTGTTTCTGTATTTAGTCTTTTGAGCTACAAGACCGGTCGTCCCCTATAGTCCCCACTGGCCGTGCGAACCTCCATTAATACTAGACCAGGACGCTAACCGCTTGATCTCACAGAGCTCCTAACCTTGCCCCTCTTGCAAGTAGTTGGGAACTAACAAGATTGTGTTGCCACCACACACATCCCTACATTGCTAAAGCTCGACATACTTTTCACTTGCGATGGTTAAACCACACAGCTTCTATTGCTCCATAGGTCTCTAGCCAAGTTCATGCACTTAACAGGCTTCTATATATAAGATCTTGGGAGGTATTTCATTTAGGTTTGGAGAACAATCCTTTCTTATCTGCATCCTCACACGGTAAAAAGACAACATAGACCAAACAGACCAGAGGTCTCAAGACTCTTCTCTGTAGAGGCACTTATACAGTCATTCATTGAAGCCCCTTGCTCCTGGAATGACCGCCTAATTTCAGCCTCCCAAGACTCCTCCACCTTCTTAACAACATCGTGGAAGTCAGGAGTAGTGGCGAAGCAGGTGGTTGTTTACGGCGTCAGACGGGCATGGACAGCATTCTATAATAATATCCTATAGCGTTTAGATAAGCCACAAAAGACCATGCATTACAACACTTTCAAAGCCAGCAATCAGTTCCTAGGAACTGGGGTACATCAGTGGGATGACCATGGTCCAGCACGTAAATGAAAACAGGATGCTTGAGGAGGCAAAACATCTTGCTACCTTTGCTATCATCCAATCTACCCCATCGATCCATCCACAGCATCATCAAGGATCCAGCGAAAATGTATTTTGCTGATCTGAATGGAAATTCCTTGAAAGCTCCACTACTCCCATCCAATTCCTTATATTGAACCTCACCATCCATCTTATGTAGACCCACCTCCTACCTCCTAAGACTTGATTCAGCCCTATTTATCTCTAGAATCCAATCTACGATAATCCTGAAGGAACAAAGCTTAAGACGCATTTGCAGGAGTTCACAGTTCCCCACTTTCTCAATGAGAGATTGTGGAACACCAGCCCCCCTAAGTGAGGACTAGAAAATGCGTTTGGCTTGTAAATAAGCAAGAACGCTGCCCGTGGAGGAATTAAGCACTTATTTCAGACGCCTATGAATCTAGTCGTGTACTATGGCAGACTAATTCATTTTAGCGCTTTTGCCATTGTAAGACGCAAAGTGCCACCACCACTGCTGGCATGGGTCTCCGATTTCGCAATACGAGATGTCAACTAAACTAAATGGTAAGCGCTAGGGCTAATTCACATCAAGCCCCCTCAACTCGCACTGCTCGAGACTGTGTAGAGCGAGGGCTGAAGGCAGAGAGGCGCCTAATGACGTTCTCTTTCTAGTCATATCCTGCTTGGTGTTTAACTCAGTCGCATGACCTCTTTGTCAGCTATTCCTGGTCCGCAAGCTATTAAAACAACTAAAGGACTCTGTTAAGTAATGAAGTGCTAAAACCAGCCTAATTAAGACACGAATGCCAGAAATGAGGCCGGAGCTGCTTAGGGCACAGTCATAAGTGTTATTGGATGTCTCAAAAGCACACTGAATGTACCCTAATGTACCAGGAGAAATATCTAGTAAGCCTCCAGGGACAATCCTGCATTGGTTCGAATGCTGGATCTCATTGTTGACAGCGTGCTTCAGGTAGTCTTGGGCAACTTGACATGCTGGTATACGGATAATTCTTGACGCCATTAAAATAAACCTATTCTACCTCGTCGTAAAGTCCCCGCTCATCAACTGCTCTCCATTAAATGGGTGTTTAAGCTTTTACAAAAAACTGATGAGCCAAACAGGTAGGAATGGATAGAGGAGTGATGGCCTCAAAACAGAGACTCGGAACAGTGGATGTAACAGAAGATCCTGGTTCATCTGTCCCTGGAACACACCAAGACCAAGGCAAAAGAAGGGCAGAACCTGTCGCAGAGTCAAGGAGGGGGAAGAAAAACATTCTAACTTCCATCCACTGAGATTTTCAGGGGCTCAGCTTGACTACATGGCCGTCGTCAGAGAACAGGGAGGATAAGAGATAAGTAGACGCATGTCCGGCTCAAACTAAACTGAAGACAGACAGAAGGAACTGGAAGATGCTGTTAAATACAGTGCATCTGTGCCCAGAATATCCTCAACTGTGTACCTTTTGTAACCTAAAATCCCTTTGTGTCATGTTGACATCAGTATAGACAAGCTTTCAGTTTATTGGTTGGTAATACTGTCTACAATGTCACCGATTATAATTCCTTGTGAAACTTTTTTCTAGAAACTGCTCAATATCTATCTCCGTTTCGAGATTTTTAACATTTATTCTTTGAATGCTGTATGGTGAGTGCCTGCTACCTCCATATGCTGTGCAGGTGCCGCCTGAGGCCAACAGGCTATTGGCATAGCTGCTGGTACGCTGTCAGTCTAAGGTCGGTTGTGAGCCACCAGACACTAGGTGCTAGAAACCAAACCAGGGTCCTCTACAAGAGCAGCCAGTGCTCTTAACCATCCTGAGTTGTGCTCTCCAGCGCCCTGTCAATCCTTTTGATATCAATCAAAAAATCCTGCCAATGAGTGTTGGCTCTTCATGGAGCTGTAATCTCACGATGGAAGCAGAAGGCTTACTGACCAGTTGGATCAAGCTTGCCGGGTAGCACATGAACCCTGTCTCAAAAAAAAAAAAAAAAAAAAAAAAAAAAAAAAAAAAAAAAAAAAAAAAAAAAAAAAAAAAAAATAAAAACATTTTTTAAAAATCCTCTGTGGGGTCTGCCTGCAGAGCATGGGTCGGTGGTTAAGAAGCACTGCCAGCTGCTTTTCAGAGTGCACCTGACTGTGGCAGTTCCCAGCACCCAACATCAAGGCTAACAAACTGATCTGCCGGGCGCCCGGACGACAAAGCAGCATTGGCGCACGCCTTTAATGCCAGCACTCGGGAGGCCAGAGACTCAGGTGGATCCTGTGGTTCAAGGCCAGCCTGACTAAAGGGAATAGGCGCCAGTCCAGACACCTCCGGTTACTAAAGGGAGAGCCGCGATGTCTCAACACAAACAATTCTCACCACAAAAAACAAGGCATAAAACCAAAAAGTGTAATGAAAAACAAAACACAATAAACTCTGGTTCCACAGTTCCAGGGGATCTGATGCCCCTTTCTATCTTCCCAAGGTGCAGCAACAACACTGGTACACTGTTCATAATCATGCAGGGCAATTCAACACCCAGTACATATAAAGTAAAAATACGGCGCCCGCGTTCCACGTCGCAGCCAGCATGTCGTGCGCACGCCTTTATCCTCAGCTACCTTCGCGACAGTCAAGCAGCGCAGAGCGATCGCTCTGGTGAGTTCAAGGCCAGCCTGGTCCTACAGATGTGAGTTCCAGGACTAGTGCGCGTGACCCAAGGGAGACCCTGTCTCAAACAGATCCCAAAACAAAAAGAACCAAATAAGAAATAATAATAATAATGAATACATATAAATAACTACAAATTACTTTTCAAATAACACCTCCTCTCGCATGACTATTCATTTTTTGAAAAGAGGGAATCTGTGGATTACCAAGCCAAAGGACATATGATAAATGCAACAAGTAAAGGGACCTCTAGCAACGATACTGGCCAGAAGTTGGTCGTGGGACCTTCCAGTCGGGAACACTGACCTGACCCGACCGGTTAGACAGCCCGGCGAGCGCAGGGGAAGGGCTCGTGTGAACATGGAGCAAGAGCCAGTCAGGAGGCACGGACCGCAGCTAAGGATGGCCACGGAAACCCTGACATCATTACAAAGATTGCTCCCCTGCCTCCTCCCGCGCATTCCTGCCGGACCTCCTGTCTTACATCCTACTGTTCTTCGGTTCGTCAGAGTCTTCTCAAGCACGGGGGACAAACTTGTTAGTGAGTTCCAAGCGGAGTGTGTCTCTGTAGGCATAACTAATAACACAAGGGACGCGGTGGGTGGAACGCCTCTATGTCATCTTGTGCGAAGCAGCACGCGTGACCCATGTTATCTCCACTCAGGACCCAGCTGTCAGCCCTACACCAGTCACTGTCGCTGGACAGCGATCGTCCGAGAAAGAGGAAGGGACGCAGTGCGTGACAAGCAACTAGTGATGCACCACACTCTGGACCCAAAGACTTACGTACACGCGAGACGGCCATATTCCGATGGTCCTAACCATATATTCGCTCCCTATCTTTGCCCCCTTCCCTTTAGATTCTTGCTGCTCAGCTATTTTTTTCTTCAATTCTTTATTTATTTAATGATGTACATAATCACTGTCTGCATGTCTCGCAGGGGCTGCTAGCACCCGATGCCTCCCGTGCGCTGCCGCACAACCACACCAACGAGGTCCAGCCCAAGTGTCGGAGGCTTCCGAGACTTCCCACGGAAACTGGTATCCGTTACAAGACCCCGTTCTCAGCCACGCACACTGTAGGGTCTGGGATCGCAAACCCACGGGTCCTCGGGTCGAAAAAGCCAGTCAACTCAGTCATTAATCCACGATAGGCCATCTCTCTCCAGGCCCGCTCTTAGTTATTTATTCTAAGTAAGCATAGTTAAGATATTCGATCTACTTCCACATACCAATATCACCCAATTTAAAGACGAACAGTTTTGAGAATTCTTAAGGGTTCCTTTTGTTCCCCTAGTATCTTCAACAGTTGCCGCTCCCAAGTGCGGAGTCACCATTTTTTATACCATAACATAACAATTTTCTTTTTCATTTTGAACAAAATGCGATCCGTCAGCGACCGAGATCACCACCGAGCCCTCCATGCAGGCAGTGAACATCGAAAACTCAAGGCAGCCTTCACCGACTCCCTTCCTTCTCCGCTCTCAAGGCGATCGGCCCTCACGGTATGGGTCTGTGGGGCTCCATTCCACCTGAACGGCACTGCTCTCGCTTTCTGAGCCTGTATTGCTATCACTGGTCCCTTCCTCTGCCATGCTGTCAACCCCCTCCTGCCTGCTCTCCTTGTCCTCAGGGGTGGACATGCCGTCTTCCCCATTCTGCTGGCTCTCCGTCGTTTCCTCAAGGACATCGGATACAACAACGCCTGCGTGCTCTCCTGTCTCCATGGGCATGCTCTCCTCGTCCTTCTTCTCCTCAGCTTTGCTGGCCGCTGGCTCTTCCTCATGGGCGATGCTGCCCTGGGACCTGCCCGCCTTCTGGCTTCGCTCTGCCGCGGCCTCGCTTCTTTCCCTTTCCCTCCGACTCATTTCTGCCGGCCTGTTCGTCTTCCCGCTATCGTCGAGCAGTTTCACGCTGGCAGATTATTTCCATCTGATCGAGCTTTACCTTCTAGGAGCCGACAACCTCCTTTAAGGAGCTCCGTTGTTTAAAGAATCTGTGCCGTTTCCAGGAATTTTCCTTTTCTCTTTTGCTAGGGGGTCCGGTTTGCACTCTGTGATTGGAAGGAACGTGTCCAGGGGCTTTCTAGTTTGTCACTGCATGAAACCAATTAAACGATCTGGACCTGGCTTAGCAGGCCTGCGGTTCCCTGGCCAGCTTGTTCCCGAGCAAAGCACCGCAGCTACACTTCGACATGAGACGGATCCTCGCAGCTGATTGAAGATCGCCGTCCTAGACATAATCCTCTGAGAATTGCTTCGAGGCTCCCGTGGCCTGCCTCCTTGCTTCCATAAACATGGTCACCCGTCACTAATCTCATAGGATCCCTTTCAGCAGGACTTGAATGCTCAATTGTAAGCGTTTCTTCCTTTCCTCATGAGAGATCTGCCTCCGTTCCTAGTGCAACTTTCATTCCGTTCTAACTGCGTTATCCTGCACGACCTTTTTTGCCACCTTTGCATGCTACGCAAAGGGTATGCCAGACGCAGCAGGAATTATGCGCTAGGCTTCCTTCATAGAACTTCATTGTACTCGTACTATTTGACTCGCTCTCGTATTTCCTGTTAAATTCTATGTTCTTATCGAGCTCGAGATCTCACACATCGCACGCCAACATCTTGTCCTATCTCACAAACTTATCCGATAGCAGGGGTGGAAGCCCTTTATTTCCGCTCCCCCAAGACCCTTCTGTCAATGTACTTCATGATAGACCGGCGAATCAGCGGCTGTATCATGGGCGCTTTGGCCGCGATTTGGAGAATCGGACATACGCAGAGAGAGCTCTGCTAAAGCATTAGAAACGCACACGGCCCTGCTACGTCACCACTGTAGGTTCCCTCCCAGCCCTGTTGAGTTGACTTGTAGGCGGAGAAACTGCGTATGGATTGTATCCCACAATACCCCTGGTGCTGCTGGGACATTTGAATGTTCGCATGACTATAAACGCTGGCTGGGGTGAGACGTCGGCATAAGAGGGTCTTTTTGGAGTCACTTGTGAAGATTAAGTTCTCGAAGTTCCTCTAACGCGAATGAATCTCGACGAAACGGCGCGTCCACGGTGGCGCACCCAACCTTTACATCCTACCAGCCACCTTCGGGAGGCCAGAGTGGCTGAGGCAAGATCTTTAGCTGAACGTCAAGGGCCAGCTTGGCGGATACAGGATGAGGTTCCAGGACAGCTGGGGCCTACAGCGGAGCACCGTACTGTCTCAAAAAGACAACGAAAAAAAAAAAAAAAAGAATGAATCTGAGACACTGCAGGCCAAAAAGGTGCCCGCAGCTCTGGCTTTGCTTCTTTTCAATCATCACCATTTGAATCCAGTGACCACTGTGCCCACCCACAGCCATTCCCTAGTCTCCCTTCCCCAGCCAGTACTAATCTGCTTTCTTCATCTATAGATTTGCCTATTCCAAAAACATTTCATATAAGAGGAATCATATACTATGTGGCCATTTGTAAGTGGCTTCTTCTGCTTCACATATTTTTAAAGTCTATCCATGTGGTAGTATATACCAATACTAAATTTGTTTTTAAGACTGAAAAATATTCCATTTTGTGGATATACCACATTTTATCCACTCATCAACTGGATATTTGGGTTGTCAGTGTATTTGGGGCTTTTATGAATAATGCCATTATAAACATTCATGTACAGGTGTTTGGACATATGGGTTTTTTTTTAATTTATTATGTTTTATGTGTATGAGTGTACTGTCTGCATGCAGGTTGGTGCACCCGTGTCGTGCAATGCCGCGGAGGTCAGAAGAGGGCATCGGATTCCCCTGGAACTGGAGTTAAAGACGGTTCTTAGCCGCCATGTGGGTGCTGGGAATCAAACCCAGGTCCTCTGCAAGAGCAGTTGGTGCTTTTACCGCTGAGCCATCTCTCCAGCCCGACATATGTTTTTAATTCTCTTAGATATAAACCTAGTGGCAGACTTGTTAGGTCATATGGTAACTATATTTGACTTTTTTTGGGGGGGGTTGACCTTTGAGAGAGGGTCTCCCTTTTAGTCCCAGCTGGCCTGGAACTCACTCTGTAGACCGGGCTGGCCTTGAACTCACAGAGATCCACCTGTCTCTGCCTTCCAAATGCTGGGATTAAAGGCATGTGCCACCATGCCCGGCTTCTGGCTTGACTTTTTTTTTTTTTGTCTTTTTGAGACAGGGTCTCCCTGTAGCCCCAGCTGCCCTTGAACTCACAGAGAGATCCACCTGCCTCTGCCTCCCAAGTGCTAGAATTAAAGGTGTGCACCCCACACTAAGGAATTGTCAAACTGTTTTCCAAAGTAGATGCCCCTTTTCTTTTGAGATAGGAAGAAATAAGCTTAGGTATATTTAATTCAGTCATCTTTTAAGTTTTAATGTGTGGACATCTCAACCTAGTTATAACTGGCACATTTGGCTCTTAAGTCTACTGTGCTTTGAAAATGAGTGTATGCTCATGACACTGGGATGAATCTCATTTTCCCAATGAAACTGGATGTGATTTGAGGCAGGGATCACACTTTTATCCTTCTTTATCTCCTACAGAGCCTGGTATGTTACCCCCAAACAGAACTGATTTTGATACATCTGGATGGATGCACAGATGTGTAGGTTCAGAATAAACCTAAGGAACATATAGAAGAATCACCATCCTTCTTCCTTTCACGCAATGAGAATTCCCTTTCTCCATCGTCAGTCTGAGCTTTATTCCAGGAAACTTTAAGAAGTTTTTTGTTGAATTTATTTGAAGAACCACTATGTGTTGCTGTTTTCCTGTGTAAAACAGTATTACTAGTATTCACTCAGTGGCACCTAAAGCAAGAGGGAGAATTTTGATTTTCATTTTTGCTTTTGCCAAAGTTCTTTCCAGATAGAAAATGTATGAAACACATTCTGAGGCAGCTGGTCATATTGTGCCCATAGTCCAGTGGACAACCATGGGTGCTGAATGACTTTTCCTTCTCCTGTCTCCTTCATATCTAGTTTAGGACCCCAACCCAGGGAACAGTGTCACATTTAGGGGGAATCTTCCCATCCTATTTAACCTAATCAAGATCATCCTTCCCATATCCAGAAGCTAACCTAACTCAGAAATCCCTCACAGGTATGCCACGATGTTCATCTCCTAAGTGATTCTAGATCTTGTCAGGTTGACAATTAACATTAACCATCACAGGGGCAGTGCACCAACGGACAGTTAATCTGTCATTGGATTATGTCCTCTAATGTATTTGATGACAGGCAATAATAATTACATTTTATAACACTCTGTACTTTTTATTCTAAATTATATTTTGAAACACTTTGTACTTTTCTAAGGACTTCCATTATAGTTTTTGAGCTGATCGTTGTAATAACTCTGAAGAGCATTGCTTCCCCTTTAGGACAGATTAAAAAATGTCGCAGACATTCCTAGAGACTGGTGATAACACAAAGAACATCTTGCTTTTTCTTTTTCAGGAGTTGTTTAGCACTGTGCCTCTTGTTGTTTTGAAGAACTTGGATCCCAGAGTGATAGAACCCTCAAATCACTATTTCCTAAGGACAGATGTCATTTGCAGCCTTGAGCACCCATATCTAGCACTTACAAAAAAGTTCTAAGACAGTCAATGAATGGCAGTCTGGTACACAGCATATTTTAGCCAGCCTTTGTGCCGCCCGTGCTTCCTGAGACAAAGGGGCTTCTCATATGCTGAATGATTTTTCCTACAGGGACTCACTCCTCATGTGTTCTCCATTCCCACCCAGCCTCCACCCTCATGAGAACTCTGGCATCAGCCTACTAGGTAAGGGGTTCACTATTCGACTAACACTAAAAATCTCTGGCTTGCTTCTGTCCTTCTCTCTTACCCTACTCTAGTAGATAATGCAGACGATTCCATTCTATGTGCATCTCTGCAACACCCAACCCACACAAGCCAAACAGACCCATAGTAAAATGTGTCTCACTAGCTTTCCCAAGCCGAGTCTATGTGTCCCTTTGACCTCACACCCTTCCTCTTTCCCTCCAGTTAATAATAAGGTGCATGTTTATGCTTTGTCCAATGCACCAGAGAAGTGGTGGTAAAGACAGACCCATCCTCCAGCCTCCACATCCTGGCATCTATTGAAGTATGCATAAATATTAAATTGTGTATCTACAAAGGGGGAAACACAGAGCGCTGGCACAGCAGTGAGGCTGGTTATGCTATGCTTAGTAATACATTTTTGAGAAGTGCAAAATGTAATCCCCAGGTACCACAAGGTACTTGCACCTATGAACCCAGCACCTATGACAGAATGAACAAGACCTGTGCAAATCCAAGCCAGAAAGGGGACCAGTACGGATGGAAGAGGTGGGCAGGAAGCCCCAGGCCTAGCTGAGGATCTACTGGGAACTGTCAGCTGCTGGGAGAGGGAGAGTCAGTTTTCTTTACTAGAGTAACACCTGGCAGGTTGACTAGACTCAAAGGATAGAGTCACACCCAAGAACACTTAGGAAATACAGATCAGATTCTACAGGACTTTAAAAAAAAAAACAGCCAGGCATGGTGGCGCACACCTTTAATCCTAGCACTTGGGAGGCAGAGGCAGACGGATCTTTATGAGTTCAAGGCCAGCCAGGTCTACAGTGTGAGTTCCAGGACAGCTGGGACTACAGGGAGACCGTGTCTCAAAAAGACTAAATAAATAAATAAATAAATAAATAAATAAATAAATAAATAATAAAAAATAGAAAAAACAGACAATAATAGAGGACATGAAGTTGGGGGAGATAGTAATGTGGGGGAAGGAGGAGGGCTTTGAATATGATTCAAATATATTTATGAAATTCTCAAATCAATAAAACTATTTTAAATGCAGTCTCCAGATCAGATTTCTTGGACTCAAATCTTACATCTACCATTTACTAGCTGTGTTATTTTTCTGTGAGCTAACTTACCTTTGCCTTGGTTTCCCCAGATATAAATGGAGATGATGACACTTTTACTCAACCCATTAGATCATTTTCTTTTTTTTTTATTTATTCTTGTATGTGTATGAATGTACTCTCTGCATGTAGATTTGTGCACCGTGTCATGCAATGCCCTGGAGGTCAGAAGAGGGTGTTGGATTCCCCTGGAACTGGAGATAAAGACAGTTCTCAGCCGACATGTGGGTGCTGGGGATTGAACCCAGGTCCTCTGCAAGAGCAGTCGGTGCTCTTAACCACTAGGCCATCTCTCCAGCCCCCTAGATCATTTTCATATTAAATGAATTCATACATGTAAATATAATACCTAGCCAAGAATCAAGTTGGGCGTGGTAGTGCATGCCTTTAATCCCAGCACTCAGGATGCAAAGGTAGACAGATAGATCTCTGTGAGTTTAAGGGCAGCCTGGTCTACATAGTGAATTCCAGGCCAGCTGGAACTGTGGGGAGGGAGACCCTGTCTCAAAAGACCAAAAAAAAAGAATCATATGAAAGGGCTGGAGACATGAGTTCAGAGTTAAGAGCACTGGCTGCTCTTCCAGAGGACCCAAGTTTGGCTCCCAAAAACCGTCCATAACTCCAATTCCAAGAGTTCTGAAGCCCTCTTTTGGCTTCTACAGGCATTACATGACACCAGTACACTTGCATACATGCAACCAAAACATTCAAATACATAAAATGAAAATGTTTTTTGATCATATGTAATTACTGTGGTCACCAGTTGAAATCAGCAACTCCATAGATTCTACCTAGCAAATATATAAATTAGTCATGTCTTAGCAGCAAGGTGGTGGGGAGTAAGCAGATTTGAGGGGCAAAGGAGGAAGTGGTAAATGAAGCTACAAAATGAGCCTTCTCCCCTCCCTTTAATCAGTACAGCCACTAATCAACCAGAATGAAGGGCCCACAGACACACAGGCCACTAACATGCATTACAGATCACCTCAACAAAAAGCCAAAACACCAAATTATAATGCAAATGTTATTAATTAGCAGGCAAATGGATCAGTATTCCTCTGGACTTGACATTAGAAAGGTACATAAGAATCTAAGCACTCACTGAACTGAATGCCAAGAATCAGAGTGAATGTTTAAGACTTTCCAAAACATTATTATAAAGTTGTTTAAAGAACTTGATTTAAAGGGAAGACATATGGGAGGGGGGGAGTGGAGAGATGGCTTAGTGGTCAAGAGCACTGGCTGCTCTTGCTGAGAACCCAGGTTCAATTCCCAGCACCCACATAGCTGCTAACAACTATCTGTAACTCCAGTTCCAGGGAAACCAGACACCTTCTTCTGACCTCTGCAAGCATTGCATGACACAGGTGCATTTATATATATGCAGGCAATATACTCATACACAAAATAAAAATAAAATCTCTTTAAAAAGAGGAACTATAAATAACAATAGATAAAATATAAAGAACTATGTATTTTATGGATTTTTGTTTTGTTTGGGGGGGTTGTTTTTTTTGAAACAGGGTTTCCCTGTAGCCCCAACTGGCCTGGAACCTCACTATGAAACCAGGCTGGACTTGATCTCATAGAGATCTGCCTGGGATTAAAGGTACCACATCTGGCTCTTTTTGTTTAATTGGTAAAAAATCACTGTTTAAAATGAAAGGGGGTATTAATGAGGATAGATTTGACCAAAGCTTGATATAGGTGCTTGCCTATGTGTGTGTGTGGGGTGGGGGAGGGATGGCACCCACGTATATGAGAAATTCATTGGTATGTACAATTGTGAATTAATAGTAAAAGTAAAAAAATAAAATATATAAAAAGAAAAATCTTACAAATGACCTCAAAGCATACTGCTGTAATGCTATCTAGGATTTCCCCTCTGAAGAAAAACACATGTGAGATGAATTTTGTTCTGGCATGATTCCTGGTGCTCTTGGCCATGGGGGCATTGTTAATGAATATTATATGTTAAATAAGAAATACACATAGCCTAAGATTATGTGCTGATCAGAGGACAATGTGATGTACAGATCCTCAAAGGAATCTAACCCTCTATCCTCTCCGGGAGCCAGGGCTCAGGATTCATGTTAGCAATGTTCACAGAGACTTTCTAGAAGCTGGAATGTAACAGACGAAAACAAGAACCAACTGTATGTAAAAAGCGATTTGCAGCTGGGTGTGGTGGCGCACACCTGTAATCCTAGCACTTGGGAGGCAGAGGCAGGCGGATCTTTGTGAGTTCAAGGCCAGCCTGGTCTACAGAGTGAGTTCCAGGACAGCTGGGGCTACAGGGAGACCCTGTCTCGAAAAAGACAAAAAAA
>VZQC01015004.1:7443650-7477001 GCA_009823505.1 Rhizomys pruinosus
GGAGGGAGGGAGGGAGGGAGGAAGGAAGGAAGGAAGGAAGGAAGGAAGGAAGGAAGGAAGGAAGGAAGGAAAGAAGGAAGGAAGGAAAGGAAGGAAGGAAGGAAGGAAGGAAGGAAGGAAGGAAGGAAGGAAAGGAAGGAAGGAAGGAAGGAAGGAAGGAAGGAAGGAAGGAAGGAAGGAAGGAAGGAAGGTAGGAAAGAAAAAAGAAATTTGCAGAAAAATGAATGGCACTGGGAAATACCAAGGTAACCAAGACTCAGAAAGACACTGCATGTTCTCACTGCAAATCCTAGCTTCTAATTGTTGTAAGATACATTTATGCAGTGCGGGATTAAGTATGGAGAAAGGCCAGGAAACTAGAAAAGAGTGAATGAGATAGGAAAACGAGGCTTTACAGAGCACAAGGAAAATAAAAGAATACATGCAATATCAATGTAGAAGGGGGACTACTAGGGGCAGAAGGATACAGTGAGGATGGAGGCTGTAGAAGAGAGGGGGACTGGACCAAAACCAAGTACACAGGAGAATAACATAAGCAGCCAGACACAGAGACACACGCCTTTAGTGCCAGCACTAGGGTGGCAGAGGCAGATGGATCTTGACCAGCTTGGTCTACAAGACCAGTTGCTGACTAGCTGGGGCTATAGGGAGACCATGTCTCAACAACAACAAAAAAAAAAAGAACGTAAGAAAACTTATTGCTTTGCTAATTAAAAACTAAAGATTGGGGCTCAAGAGATGGCCTAGCGGTTAAGAGATCCAACTGCTCTTGCAGAGGACCTGGGTTTGATCCCCAGCACCCACATGGCAGCTGAGAACCGTCTTTAACTCCAGTTCCAGGGGAATCCGACGCCCTCTTCTGACCTCCGCGGCATTGCACGACACGGGTGCACAAACCTACATGCAGACAGTACATTCATACACATAAAAAAAGAAAAAAAAAGAAAGAAAAACTAAAGATTAAGGGGCTGGGGAGATAACTCAATGTATAAAATGACTGCTGTGCTAGAGTGAAGAGCGGAGCTCAGATCCCCAGCATCCACATCTGTAATCCCAGTGAGGCAGAGACAGGCAGATCTGGCAGGCTTGCTGGTCGGCAAGTCTAAGCTGAAACAGCAGCTCCAGGCTGAGACTTAGCTCAAAACATAAGGCAGAGGGCTAGAAAGATGACTCAGCAGTTAAGAGTATACACTGTTCCTTCAGAGGACCCAAGTTTGGATCCCAGCACCCAAATCAGGCAGCTCACAACTGTCTATAACTCCAGCTCCAGGTGTAATCTGACTCCTTGGGGCCCTGGCATGTACCTGCAATCACAAGTATACAACACAGACACATAGACTTTTTTTAAATAAACCTTAAAAAAAAAAAAAAAAAGACAAGAGAGAGCCAGGAATGGTGGCACATGCCTTTAATCCCAACACTCAGGAGGCAGAGGCAGGCAGATCTTTGTGAGTTGAAGGCCAGCCTGTTCTACGAAGTGAGTTCCAGGCCAGCTAAGACTACAGGGAGACCCTTTCTCAGAAAAATAAATAAATAAAAATAAAAAATAAAAAGCAAAGATTTTTTAAAAGGTCACACACGATAGGAGCTAACAACTTAAATTTGAATGGATATATTATTGAATGGATATATTATATTACTAATTATGGAGGCTAGAGAGTTAGTTTAACTCAGCAGTTAAAAGTACTAGCTATTCTTACAGAGGACCCAGGTTCCATTCCCAGCACTCACATGGCAGCTAACAACTGTCTGTAACTCCAGTTCTAAGAGATCCAACACATTCTGACTTCTGAAAGCATTACATGACACAGATGCACTTACACACATGCAGACAATACAATCAATACACATAAAAAATAAATTAAAAATACTAATTATGATATTAATGGTGATATCAATTTTCTTAAAATTTTCTACCAAAAAAATTATTAATCAGAAACAGAACTGCTTCTTGACCTGGTTCCTGGTTCATAGTAAGGTTAAGACCAGGAGGACAGGAAGGGACTATGATGGAGGGGAGGCAGAACACATGGAACAGAACACAGGGGGCTACTGGGAACAGAAAGGTCTAAACAGGAAGAGGGGTTGGATAGGGAAGAAGAGGTGGGGGTAGGGATAACCAAAACTCTAAGTAAGGATATATTTAAAAAACATGGAAACCTACCATTTTTATAAACATTTTTTAATGTAAATTTTTTTTTTTTTTTTTTTTTTTTTTTTTTTTTGGTATTTTTGAGACAGGGTCTCCCTTTAGTCCCAGCTGGCCAGGAGCTCACTCTGTAGACCAGGCTGGCCTTGAACTCAGACAGAGATCCGCCTACCTCTGCCTCCGGAGTGCTGGGATTAAAGGCATGTGCCACCACGCCCGGATAAAATGTAATTTTTAAAAGAGTTTGCCAGGTGTGGTGGCGCACGCCTTTAATCCTAGCACTTGGGAGGCAGAGGCAGGCAGATCTTTGTGAGTTCAAGGCCAGCCTGGTCTACAGAGTGAGTTCCAGGACAGCTGGGGCTACAGGGAGACCCTGTCTTGAAAAGACCAAAGAAAATAAAAAATAAAAAATAAAAAAATAAAAGAGTTTGAATGGAGGTACCCTCCCATGGATGGATAATGCTCCTCCAAGAAGCCATGGGCTATTAAATGAAAATCTCACTGCCAGATATAGAAACTCTTCCCACAGGTTGCTGGCCAAAAAGACCTCAGAAACCCCCCAAACAATACAGGCTACTGTCACCAATTATTAGTTCTTAAAAACAAACTCTTAACTATGTATCTCTCTATTCTACCCAGAACCACCTAGAAGTAAGAGTAAGGTAAGGAAATGAAGAAAGTCTATCCTTAGCTTGATGCCCTAGGATAATTTTCCAGGACACCATCAATCCTGAACTTAAGGATAATGAAGCAATTATAAACAGCTTACTTCTAGAGTTTGAAGTGGTACTTATGGAAATGTAAAGCCTACCCACTAAATCAATTAGAAAGCTTTTCCATTGTGGCTGCCCCTACACAAACACACAATTCTAAGCTAATAAATTTTTGTTCTAACTGAAGCAGTTAAACACTGAAGAATTCCTCCCTGGAGTCAAACTCATGGATTAACATAATGGAATATGGATTCAAGCTCACAGATCAATATAATGAATTATATCCACCTTTCATTCACCATTTTGCATTCATACTCTACTTATGTCCAGATGTATAGATACCACTAAAGAACACAGATCACGTCACTCAGGCTTAATGACTATTGTTATTACCACTGAAACACATAATTTCTGTTCCATTAAAGTCTGTCTGCTCATGCAGATAATCAGGTTACCTAGCCTCCCATCCAAAACACTGTTAATCTGTACCCTCAAACCTTCACAAAACAGACCACTGTAACAAAGCAACAAAAAGATACACATCAGACCAGTTAGTGGCCAAACATTGATCTTTCAGGTCTTTATAACCAGGAAGAGCAGAATGAAAGAAAAGAATGAGGCAATTGATACTGTTTTGACCCAAGTTTTCCCAGAGCTATCTTTCTCTAAAGATTAAAATTAATCTTCTGCCAAGATCCACAGGACAGAAAGCATTTCAGCTGAATTTTCCACTTTTTCCTGGATCACAACAATCTTTTGGAATCCTCTGCAGCAAATCTCATTTCCTGTCCCTGAAAAAGCAAAATCAGCAAGGAACAAATCTCAGTAGGCGTTCCTTATATCCCAGCAGAATGAGCTACAGCTTGACTGCTTCGATGTAAGAAGCTAGGATTTCATTTAATAAAAATTCAGTACTAAGGGCCAGGCATGGTGGTACATGTTTTTAATTCCAGCACTTGGGAGGCAGAGGCAGGCTGATCTCTGTGTGTTCAAGGCCAGTCTGGGGTCTACATAGTGAGTTCCAGACCAGCTGGCACTAGAGGGAGACCCTGTCTCAAAAAGACAAAAAAAAAANAAAAAAAAAAAAAAAAAAAAAAAAAAAAAAAAAAAATCAACACTGAGGAAAAGACAGTAAGGTCATTTAAGCAAGAGAGGTTTATTTTTAATTCTGTCCTGGCCCAAATCAGATCACTTAAGAAATCTCTAAGATCACACTGGTGCTCAAGACCCTCTCTGGGATGGCAATAAGTGGTGGGCTGGTTCCCTAAAACCAAAATTCCTAGTTCCAAGATGAACTATTCCATGGCCCTTTGAATTAGTCCTCTGGACTAGTGGGTGTCTGGACAACCTGACACTATTTCATACTTCCTGGTCTCCTCCCAGCTTGGCTTGATGTACCCAGAGAATTGGAGCAAAAGTGGACTAGACTTGGACTGATATGAGATGGAGTAAATACATGGTCCCTGTCTATGTTCAGAATGATGAACTCCTCTGGGAGTAACATTTAGTCCTAGTTCCAAGCTAGGAGCATAATATTAAAACATCTTATTTTTGCTGGGCTTGGTGGCACATGCCTTTAATCCTAGCACTTGGGAGGCAGAGGCAGGTGGATCTCTGTGAGTTCAAGGCCTGCCTGGTCTACATAGTGAGCTCCAGGCCAGCTGGGACTAAAGGGAGACCCTGACTCAAAAAGACAAAAAAAAAATCTTATTTTTAAATATTCTCATCATTTCCCTAACTGTTGTACCTTTCGATCCCAACTCCCTCCACATACACACCACAGGAAGATCCTGTCCCAACACCTGCAGCGTCCTAGAGCCCAAGGATAAAGCAGCATTAATGGCACTTGGCAGAAAATCCCATCCCACTTGGAACTTCTCTGAGCTCACCCAGTCAAGAAATACATGAGAATGTAAGAGAAGAGACAGCAGAAATCAGAGCTTGCCCTTCCCATAAAAGAGGCACAGAGATCTCGGGAGTTAGTGAAAAGGTATCATCTCTTGCCAGAAGGCCACCAGCTCCCGCCACTTGGGAGCCTCATTATCACTTGTTTCTCCTCCGGACTGAAGTGTAAGATAGTCAATATAGCTGTGAGTGTCTGCTGGCGGCCCAGGCTGTCTGGCAAGGTCAGGAAGCGGTAGATAATGTTTTTGAGATACTCCAGGTTGGCTCCCTCCCTGCTCTGGTCCCTGATGTTCTTTTCAATGTGGCTCTGCAGGACTTCAACCTCCTCACGATGCCGCTCCCCCTCCTCCAGCAGCCTTTCCTGCAGCTGATGGGCCTCTACTTCCAGCCTGTGCTTCTGCTTCCTCAAGGATGTGATCTCTACTTCCTTTCGGGCCAGCTGCTCAGCATACAGGAAGAAAGTGGGTTCACTGGCTGCAGCAAGCTGCAGTGCTTGGGTCAGGCTATCTGAGGAAGATGGGTCAGCAGAGTCCCCTGGACTGCCACCACCCATGCCACCCACAGGGCTTCTGCGTCCTGGCAGCCCAGAGGACAAGGCCACAGAACGCAGTTGCTCCAGCTCCAAGTCCTTCTCTGCAAGCACGGCCAGGGCCCGGTCTCGCTGCTTGTGCAGCTCCTCCTCTAGTTTGAGTGTGCGGTCCCGGAAGTCCAGCTGGCTGCGCTCCAGTTCCTGCCGGTGGAGGTGCTGCAGCTGAGCCAGCTCCTGCTTCCAATCCTCAGCCTCCTGCTGGTGCTGGCGCTCAAGCTCCTCACAGGACAGCCGCAGGGAGATGTATTTCTCCTTCAGCTCTGCGAGCTGCTCCTGCGCTGCCTCCAGCTCCTTCACTAGGTTCCCATCCTTTGTATTCTTGCTCTTGAGCACAACCTGAGCTCTCATCTTGTAGCGCTCAAACTCTTCCTTCAGCTGTTTCAGCTCTTGTTGGTAGTAGAGTGCAGAAGCCTTTTCTCCATCTGCAGCCTCAGAGCTGGACATTATCTCAGGGTCACAGAGCTTCTCCACATCCGCAGTCACCTGGCTTTTCCTAGCTGCCACCTGCAGCAGCCTCTTGAGCTTCTCCATCTTATCTTTCAAAACGTTAACATCCAGACTAGACTCATCTCCACAGCTGTCAAGAGGGGACCGGCTGGAGGCTGCGAGAGCCAGTGTCTTGTTCTCCAGGTCCAGCTGCAGGATGCGCTCCTTCAGCTTCTGGATGGTCAGCTGGTCCTTCTGCTTGGCTTTCTCATAGGTGCCTAGTAGTTCAGACACCTCAGATATTTGATTCTCTAGAGCTGCTACCCTTTGCTCTTCCATCTGAGAATGCTGCCGTAGCTGGTCCTCTGCAAGGGCTGTCTGCAAAACAGAACAGACAAAAATGCATCCAGAAAAGTCACAAAGCCCTATAGCCAATAGGGCTCTAGGGCACAAGACAAGGAAGCAAACGGGTCATGAGCCTGGGATGGCCTGGAAAGAATGGGACCTGGGAATTTTTTTTTTTTTTTGTATGTGTATGAATGTACTGTCTGCATGTAGGTTTGTGCACCCTTGTCGTGCAATGTGGCGGAGGTCAAAAGAGGGTGTCGGATTCTCCTGGAAGTGGAGTTAAAGATGGTTCTTAGCCACCATGTGGGTGCTGGGGATCGAACCTGGGTCCTCTGCAAGAGCAGTCGGTGCTCTTAATAGCTAGGCTATCTCTCCAGCCCCTGGACCTGGGAATTTTTAATAAGAAGTTCTCTGTGTATCTGCTGTTTCTACTACAGTTTTCCATTTGCCACTGAGCTTGAAATCAAACTATGTTCCTGTTAATCATGTGCTTCCCCAAATCCTACTAAGAAGTCAAGCAACATTCTTTTCCTTTTCCAATATTCCTGGCAATACAAAAGCAAGTTGGAGTTCCCCCTACTTTGAAAGGAAGCACTAGCTGGGCATGGTGGTACACGCCTTTAATCCTAGCACTTGGGAGGCAGAGGCAGGTGGATGTTTGGGAGTTCAAGGCCAGCCTGGTCTACAGAGTGAGCTCCAGGACAGCTGGGGCTACAGGGAGACCCTGTTTCGAAAAGACAAAAAAAAAAAAAAGAAGCACATAGAAAACAGTTTTCCAAAACAGCCTCAGCTGAGGGCAGTTAAAAGACGTTCTTCTGGGAATTGCCTCCCTCAGTCACTCTGCCTAGTGGCACATACTTCTCAGTGTACACACTATCTTTCACTACACAGCTGTCATTACATTGCCTCACAACATAATCTGTATGATGCCAACACCCACAGGCCTACCCAGAGCAGTATGGCTCAGACCCAGCCACACTCAGGAACTCCTCATCCTGTTGGAAGGACTCTCTACTGTAACACCACACAAAACAGGAATTCCAGGACTCACTAGTGGAGTTTTTCAGTTAACATCAAACAGCAAGTACAGGCTGGGAATGTGGCACAGAACTAATACCAGCACAAGAGAATAACAAACTCAGGGCCAACTTTGGCTACAGCAAGACCCTGTCTAAAAAAAAAAAGGCCTGATGCCATATCCTTTTAGTCCCAATACCCAGGAGAGGCAGGCAGAGCTCTGTGAGTTCCAGGTCAGCCAGGTGTCTAAAAATAAATACTAAAGGGGCTGGAGAGATGGCTCAGCGGTTGAGAGCACTGACTGCTCTTGCAGAGGACCTGGGTTCAATTCCCAACACCCACATGGCGGCTAAGAACAGTCTGACTCCAGTTCCAGGGGAATCCGAGGCCCTCTTCTGACCTCTGCGGCATTGCACAATACGGGTGCACCAACCTACATGCAGACAGTACACTCATACACATAAAAAAATAAATAAAAATAAATACTAAATGGGGGGAACCCTAATATTTCCCACTTAAGGTAAATGACTGTGAAAAAGATGGAAGCAATCACCTTTCTTATTTCCTGTTGCAACTGGGCCTGGAAATGGCTTTTAAGGCGGACAGCCTCTTCCCGAAGCTCCTGTAGGCGAGGGTCTAGCTGGTTCTTCTCCTCTCGAATGGCCTGCAGCTCACCTTTCAACTCCTCTACCTCATGGGTCAGCTGCTTGGTCTGCAATTCAAACCCTTCTATCTGATCAGCTGCATATGCCCGCCCTGCCAGGGCTTCTCTGGTCTCTTCTAACCGAAGCTCTAGGTCCTGCCGCTGAGTCCTCTCCTCTTGCAACAGTTTCTGGAGCTCACGGAGCATTAAGGCATGGTCACTTTGCTCCTGTGCCCGATCATGCTGTTGTGTGATAAGTCGGGCTTTGGTTTCGGCTATCTGCTCCTGCAGCCCCTTCAATTCTCCCTCCAGACGGCCCCGTTCTTCCTCTGCCTTTTTATTGGCATCCTCTAAGTCCTGTTTCATCTTCTTCTTGTCAGCCAGGTAAGAAGCCTCCATTCGGGACTTCTCTTGGGTGACTGTAGCCAAAGAGCTAGTCAAAGTAGCCAACTGAGTCTTCAGCTGATGCAGTCTTTTGTCCATCTCACCACCCGCAGATGGCCCATCCCCACTGCTGCTGCTAATGCCACTCTCGGATCCACTGGCTTCTTCGGACTTTGCAGGTAATGGTCCACGGACCACTCTATCATCTTCTGCCCCAAACTCACCCTTGGCGCTGGTGAGACTGGCTGCAGTATCCAGGCTAGTGGCGGTTCCGGTACTATCCTCGCTCTGAGTGGAGCATCGGTCATCCACTGAGTCAGGAAGGGTGAGACTTGGAGGCTGCACACCTGTGAGGCCCACATCCGCCTGGTGGGATACGGACAGTACCTTGATGCTGGCCTCTAGGGCTTCCTTCTCCTTCAGCAGGCTTTTATAGGCGCGGACCACATCCTTGAGCCGTGCCTGGTACTGGAGAATCTGCTTCTTCTGGGTCTCTATGGTCTCCAGCAGGTCTTTCTTGCTCGGGCCACCTCCGAAATTCATCCCAAACTTCTCCATGGGGAGATCTGGAGTGTGTGGCTCCGCGTCAGCGTTCCGACAGCGTTCCGGAGCGAGCCGCGACGGGAGCTAAAAGCGAGGCAGAGAGGACTGTCGAGCTGCAGGCCTCACACCGGGTCCACCCAGCTGTTCCGGACTGGACGAAGGACAGGGCATGCCCAGGCAGAAGCGCCGCGGGGCCAGGCCGAGGGTGGGAGCCAGTCTCCCCGGGAAGGGGCAACACTGGCCTAGCCGGAGCGCTCGCCGTAGCTCTCTCGTACTGGCCCAGCAACCGCTCCGCCCTTGCCACTTCGCCGGCCACCGCAACCCAGGCCCGCCCCTCAGCTCAGGTCTTAGGTGGCACTCGGTTCCATCACGACTTCCTAACTACGGCAGCCGGCCAACAGTGACGCTTCCGGGTCGACCGGAAGTGATGCAGAGAGACGCCACAGACTCCGCCTCTAGCAGGCGCGTGATAGGCGGGACTTCCGCAGTACTGGTGTGGAGGCGGCCTGTGGAGGCGCTCTGTTCAGGACCTAGTCCTGCAGGTTAGGAAGAGTAAACTGGCAGGAGTGCAGGACACCTGAGCGGTTGTTTGGTAAAGACGCCTAACTTTGCCCTCTGACTGCCAGCAGCGAACGACAGGGGGCGATGTCGTACTGCGTTTTCCTCAAACACCCAGAAGACCGTTCTAGTATTTGTAGCACGGTTCAACATGCCCCTAAAAGACAACAGTTAAGACTCCTAATATACCAGGAAAACGCACCCAACATTTAGAATATAACATAATAATACCCTTCCTTAGTTCTTCTTCTAGAGGGGTACTATATATCCATGAAGTCCGTCCTGGTGGCCAGCATATGCCAGAGAGCCTCATAAAAGATTTTGCTATTTAGTTTTTGCAAAATTCTCCCCAGAGGTTATCATTAAGCACATAAAGCCTTACTTTCCAGTTTGAAGAACATACAGCACAGAGAAATAACATGCCAAACGTCATATAGCTACTAAATTTAAGAATCCTATATCACTCTGGCTCTCAACGTAAGTGCTGTGCCAGTCTTTCCCCCAAGGAGCCCACAATCTAGTGAGACACCAGAAATGCAAACAAGTACATCCTGCTCTCACACTGGCATAGACGTCAAAGCGGCATAGAAGAGGCCAGAGACCTCTAGAGGAGACAGTGTCGCTGTTAGAGAAAATGCTTAGGGGTTTGTAGAATGAATAGTGTGGAACAGCAGCATCAAGATCAGTGGAAAAGATTCTAAGGACCTTTTGGGGCATCGGTGTACCTGACTTGCCCAGAAGGCGTCAAGAATCATTTCAAGCAGTTTCACTCATTTCAGACAAAGGCATGCAAGATTTTAATCTCAAAAGAAATATGCCATCAAGACTCCTGTGGGACAAGCGAGATGGCTCATCGGATTAAAAGGACTGCCGCCAAGCCCAATGACCTGAGTTTGATCAACCAGAACCCACATAATGGAAGAGAACTGACTCCCAGTTGACCTCTGGTTTCTACACGCGCACCACACACAAAATTAAAATGAAAAAATTGTTTTGTAAAAACCTCAGCGATACCAAGGGGGCTGAGGGCCTGTGAGGAAGCTCAAGCATAGAGACAGTAGTGAGACAGAACGGTAATGGAAATAGAGGCTGTTACTTTATTGAAAATCTAGTCAGAAGGCTGAGGCCGTTGAAACTCTGTGAGCTCGCGGCCACCCTGTTAGAGTTCCAGGCCAACCAGAGCTACTCACTGAGACCCTGTCTCAGAATCCAAAAGTCACCAAAAAAAAAAAAAAAACAAAACTATACTGAGAATGTTTTCAATGAACTCTTCCGTCTTGTCACAGCCTTCTTAGGAATGCGACCCTATGACTGAAGAGGAAAGCAAAGTCGTGCATTCACTCAGAACCCAGAAGCAAGCTCTCTGGCTGCTGGGCCCCAGCCTGGCTGCCAGGCCTCGGTTGGCTTCAGTTCTTCCGCAAGCGCTCATGGGGGCGGGGCTGGGGCGGGTCTAAGGGGCGGGGCCCCGCGACGTCGGGCGGGCCCTGACGCGCGGAGGCGGCGGCGGCGGCTGCGCCTCCTCCTTCTGCTGTTGCGCCCCATCCCCCCGCGGCCGGCCGGTTCCAGCCCGCACCCCGCGTCCCTGCCCGCGCCCCCACCCCGGGCCCCACCATGGGCCTCACGGTGTCCGCGCTCTTTTCGCGGATCTTCGGGAAGAAGCAGATGCGGATCCTCATGGGTGAGGCAGATCGAGCGTGCGGCCCGGGTCCGGGCGCCAGCCCCACTGCAGCCCTCCCGCCCCCGCGTCCCTCCAGCCCCGCTCACCTGGCACCCTGACCCTCAGACATCCACCTCCAAAGCCTCCCAGGCCTCGGCTCTCCAGCAGGCCCAGATCTGCAGTGTCGGCCCCGGGCCTGAAACCCGGAGCTGGGGCCTGGGTGGGGTGAAGCTTCCTCCGCCCCAGCCCGGCTGCTAAGAAGGGAGGATTCCGCCCTTGGAGACGACTTTTAAAAGGAGTGCGGCCTTGCTCCCGTACCCCTCACCTCCCGAACCCCTCTTGCCCCTCGCCCACATAAGGGGCAGGAGTTGGCACACGCCACCCAGACTGCCCTCCAGGCCCAGAAGGTGGAGAAGAGCGCGCACCTGGAGGCGCTCCCGCTCTCCGCCCCCGTCTCCATCAGCTGGCTGGCCTCTCCCTTTCCCTGGTCTCTAGGGGGCTCTAGAGCTCCCGTCTCCTTTCTCTGCCCCTCTCCTTTGCAGTTGGCTTGGATGCAGCCGGCAAGACTACCATCCTGTACAAACTGAAGTTGGGGGAGATAGTCACCACCATCCCCACCATAGGTGAGCCCAGGGACTTGACAGGAGGTGGCGGGAGCGCGCCGCAGCGGTTCTTCTTGGGGTCTGTTCCCAGTTCTGCTGAGACCCTTATCAGGCGCTGACCCTGACAACAAATACTGCTACTTGAGAAGTGGGTCACCCTATCTTTATGCGCCTGATGGTGCCAGAGGCGGGGAAGATGAGCCTAGCCCCGCCCTATCTGTTGACCTCTGGTCCTTCTGGGTTCTGTTCCCCTGGGCCTTGGTCGTTACCTTTTGGTTTTGTGTCCTTGTTGGGATCTCAGTAGTTTTAATGAGTTCCTTTCAGGACTTTTTCTCTTTTTCCCCCAAAATTGTCTGCAGGCTTCAATGTGGAAACAGTAGAATATAAGAACATCTGTTTCACAGTCTGGGATGTGGGAGGCCAGGACAAGATTCGGCCTCTGTGGCGGCACTACTTCCAGAACACTCAGGTGCAGTGTGGATGGAGGGTCCGGGGACTGCCTGACAATAGGGTGTTGGGACCAGTACTGAGCTGTTGGCCGAGTCCAGGGCCCCCAGGCTGGGAAGGCCTCATCCCAAACCGCTTTGCTTAGCCATACTTTATTCATCCTTAAGAATTCACCTTAGTCATTCTGTGCCTTTACCACCTTAGACATCTGGGAAACGGGGCTCAGGGATCCCACTGCCTGATTTAGCTCTCAGCAACACACCTCGCACATCTTTTAGTCTGCTTTCTCCCTCTGCTTTGCAGTAGTGTCTCTGTAGAGCCTTAATGGGAGTTTTCTAGATGAGAAAGGCTGACACAACTAAAGATGGGAGAAGACAGAATAGGGCAGGTTAGGGCAGGACCCAAGTGGTAGTGATTCCTTCTTGTTTCCTTATTCCTTCCCACCCAGGGTCTGATCTTTGTGGTGGACAGTAATGACCGAGAGCGGGTCCAGGAGTCTGCTGATGAACTTCAGAAGATGGTGAGTACCCAGATCCTGGGAACTGAGCCTTTGGCTTGGGGCCAGAGAGCTCTTTATGGTAGTATGAAAGTCCACACACCCTGTAAGTAGAGAATACAAGTCCTGGTGTTTGGGACAGGACTGACTTTACCATTGTCATACCTTTACATCTAAGCCTAAAGAGTTGGGAGAGAGAGGAGATGACACATAGGAAGCAGAAACAGCACCTCACATTCTCCTTTTTTCTATTTGGAAATTTTGTCATTTTTAGGGCAGGTTCTCAAATTACAAGGACTTTTCTAGAGTTAAATTTAGGTGCCCTGAAAAAAAAAATAAAAATAAAAAAATAAAAAATAAAATAATAAAATAAAATAAAAAATTTTAGGTGCCCTGGAGCTCTCTTTTTTCTTACAAAGAACCTGACAGGTAGAAAGGAAGACTCCCCAACAACAGTCAGGAGGGAGCCTGGGGACCCCTTGGAACCACAGGTTCTACCGTCTCTCCTCCTCTCTCAGTTGCAGGAGGACGAGCTTCGGGATGCGGTACTGCTGGTGTTTGCCAACAAGCAGGACATGCCCAATGCCATGCCCGTGAGCGAGTTGACTGACAAGCTGGGGCTTCAGCACTTGCGCAGCCGCACGGTGAGGGTCTTGCCGTCTGCACTGGGCCCTTTCCTCAGGAGCCATGTCTGGGGCAGAGGTGTAAAGACACTGCTTTTCTTCCCCACTCTGATTTCTTTCTCTTTCTCCCTACAGTGGTACGTCCAGGCCACCTGTGCCACCCAAGGCACAGGCCTGTATGATGGGCTGGACTGGCTGTCCCATGAGCTGTCAAAGCGCTAGCCAGACAGGGGCAGGCCCCTGCTGCCCGGAAGCTCCCGCGTGCATCCGGGACGACCAGACTCCCGGACTCCTCAGGCAGTGCCCTCCTCCCACTCTTCCTCCTTCACACAGGCCTCTGCTCCTGCTCCTGCCTGCATGTTCTCTCTCGTCGTTGGAGCCTGGAGCCTTGCTCTCTGGGCACAGAGGGGTCCACTCTCCTGCCTGCTGGGATCTGTAGAAGGGCTTCCTGGCCAAGGCCCCCTCTTCCAGGGGAGGAGCAGGGATCTGGATTCAGTTTCGTTTTGTTTTGTTTTTTTCTGTTTTGGGTGTACCCTTGGGGCCAGGTTGGGAGCGGGAAAGTGAGGGCTCCGGGTGGTGCTATGATGTGGAGCTGGATATTGAGTAATAAATTTGCTGTGGTTTGTACTCGATGTTTGTAGCCTGGAAGTGGGAGGTTGGGTTATTGGTACAAAAAGACAACATGGGAGAGGCTCAAAGCAGCTGAGGCTGCGCGGCCAGCACACACGCTCAGCTTCTCCTTCCTTGATTTTGAGCTGGAAATTCTATAGGACTTGTGGGGGTGGGGGAGGTCCCGTTCATTCCCTGAAAGCTCCAAGGTTGGGGTATCAGAAAGAATCTCCCTTATCATTCCACAAGCCACAGAGTTCTTCTCGTCTTTCCAGTAGCTACTTAGAGCGGGTCTTCATAGTGGTCTTGCACACAGGGAGGGGAGGAATGCACATTTAAGAAGACGGGTCCCACCCGGCATGGTGGCCCACGCCTTTAATTCTAGCACTTGGGAGGCAGAGGCAGGCGGATCTCTGTGAGTTCAAGGCCACCCTGGTCTACAGAGTGAGTTCCAGGACAGCCAGAGCTTCAGGGAGACCCTGTCTCAATAAGACCAAAAAAAAGAAGACGGGTCCCAAGACACACCTCAGAAAAGTGATTGATCAGGACAGGTCTGAGGCCTAAATTATCCAGATGGTTCTTTAAATTATCCAGGTGGTTCCAGCGCTAGTTGGAATCTTTTAGCCTTATTTGACAACACTGATAGAGCCTGAGGTTCGAAATCCCTTGTTGGTCACCACTGGGACCCTACTGGGAAGACCCCTATGCAGAATCAGGAAGCAGTGTGAGGGGGCCAGGACTGTGAGTCATTCCCCAAGCAGGGCTGCGGAGCCAGCTTCCCTGCAGATCCCAGCAAAGCTTAAACAAGACCCAGTCTCACCACCATCCTTTCTTCGGTGTGTCTCCACATTTCATGTGTCCAGTTTCTCTGGGTTCTGGCTGTTTTCTGGAGCTTTGTAGGAAGTGATGCAACAGGGCTTCTTTGGAGGAGAGACGCTGGTATCCTTACTAGCAGCTCTGGCTTTCTGCCTGGCCAGTGACCTACCCACCCGCAGTGCAGCAGGGACTGACAAGGAGCAGTGCTTGAGCTCCATCCAGGCCATTCTATCTGAGCCAAGCCTTCCAGGATAATAGGAGTACTTTGGCCTCAGCGGTTGTCTGTCCAGTCTGTGCCCCTTCGAAGAAGGAAGGAAGGGAGGGAAGGAGGGAGGGAGGGAGGGAAAATTTGAATCACAAGAAAGCCAGGCAGAACTCACTTGAAGAGGTTGATTCTTCTTAAATGGAAAGGAAGGGAGCAGCCTACATTAACAGGTTTTAGTACTGATTCCTAGTCTGAACCTACCTCATTGCCTGTTCCCCACTGTAGTGGGATAAGAGGCAGCCCTTATAGTCACAATGCTCCCGGGTCACAGAGGTGCTGGGCCCTAGGCCAGCCTCTGCCTGGCAAGTTTCCTCTAGGAACGTCTTCTGGTGGGTACTACGGGCCTTGTTCCAGGCCATATGGCCTGTTGGGCCTCACCACTGGGAGGAAGGCAGGGCCGGACAGAGTCATCACCTGTAGCACTGGCCCCATGGCTGATTTGGAGTGGATACACAGTCATCCAAAGGCTGAGGATGTAAGGGTTGGGCTCATCAGCTGGGCAGGAACCTACCTCACCTTTGAAGCAGCGTGTAAGAATACAATCACAGCTACTGCAAAGAGTTTGGGCAGGAGACAGGTAACAAGGCCAACCTGGACTGGAGTGGCAAGCTGTGTGAGCGTGTGTGTGTGTGTGTGTGTGTGTGTGTGTGTGTGTGTATGTGTGTGTGTCTGTGTGTCTGTATGTGTCTCTGTGTCTGTGTATGTGTCTCTGTATGTGTGTCTGTGTGTCTGTCTGTGTCTTTATGTCTCGCTGTGTATGTGTGTGTTGCACTCTCAATCACTGCTTAGTTTCTGCTGTCGCCAGGTCAAGACACTTCTCCAGGCTTTTGCTCCTAGGTCTGCATTGCTCCAGCTCTCAAAAACATTTTCCTAAGATGAAGTCTCAGTGCTGGCCTGGCTGCTTTGCCGTCTTCTAGTGTTTCCTACACTCCATCCTGACACAAGCTGGTTGTGTCATCACAAAGAGGAGAGAGGTGGGGCACCCCACTGGAGCGCAGAACTGGGCATCTGAGGGAAGTCGGACCACAGTGCAAGGCATATGTTTCTGATCTGGAGAAAAGAATAAAACAGTTTAGAAGCACTTGCTGAGCAGTCTCCATTTTAGAAGGGAATACCAGCTCTGTAACAGGCACTGAGGGAAGCAGGAGCAAGTTCTTTCTTACAAACTTATCACAATGAACCAGATAATTCCTCTCAACAGTCTACACCCTGGAGCAAGGCTGCCTAGAAGAGCTCTTTCTTTTCTCCTGTTGGAGAAGTGAGCCTCTAAGGGTGGAGGTGCTGAGTGTGCTATCCAAGAACAGCAGAAAGGATGAAAGAAGTTCATCTTAATAGTGCTTCTTTGGGGGCAGGCATCGTGGCGCACGCCTTTAATCCTAGCACTTGGGAGGCAGAGGCAGGTGGAGCTCTGTGAGTTCAAAACCAGCCTGGTCTACAGAGTGAGTTCTAGGACAGCCAGATCTACAGGGAGACCCTGTCTCAAAAAAGACCAAGAAAAAAAAAATAGTGCTTCTTTTTGGGAAATTAAAGGATGAGAGGAAGGGAGAGAGTGAAATTTAGCTCCTATTAAGCATAACTATAGAATTGCTCATTGAAATTTTTTTTTATCTTTTTGAGTAAGAGTCTCCCTATTGCCCCAGCTGGCCTGGAACTCACTCTGTAGACCAGGCTGGCCTTGAATTCACAGAGATCTTCCTGCCTCTGCCTCCCGAGTGCTGGTATTAAAGGCTCACATCACCATGCCCAGCCTCTCATTGAATTTTTTTTTTTTTTTGAGACAGGGTCTCCCTTTAGTCCCAGTTGGCCTGGAACTCGCTTATGTAGACCAGGCTGGCCTTGAACTCATGGAGATCTGCCTGCCTCTGCCTCCCAAGTGCTGGGATTAAAGGCATGCACCACCACACCCAGCTTTTTTTTTTTTTTTTTGTCTTTTTGAGACAGGTCTCACTATGTAGCCCCTGGATGATCTGGAATTATGTTGACCAGGTTAGCCTCAAATTCATAGATATCTTCCCACCTCCATCTCCTAAGTGTTAGGATCAAAAACATGCACCACCACACAGTGTTCATTGGATCTTTTCCAGTGTATGTGTCAGGGGTGCAGAAGTCAGAAGACAACTTGCAGGAGTTGGGTCTCTTTCCCCTTATTGAGGCAATCTCTCATGTTTTGTTTTGTTAATATTTTATTACATGTGTGAGTGTTTTGCCTGCAGGTATGTAAGTTGTATGTAAGTGTACCACATGCGTACAATCCCCACAGAGGCCAAAAGATCCCCTGGAACTGGAGTTACAGATGGCTGCTAGCCACCATGTGGGTGCTGGGAATCAAATCTCGGTCCTCTGGAAAAACACCAAGTGTTCTTTAATGGCTGAGCCATATCTCCAGCCTGAGACAACCTTTCTATTGTTTCTGCCCACACTGTGTACACCAAGCTATCCGGCTCATGATCTTCCAGGTAATTTTCCCATCTCATCATAGAAGTGCTAGGATTGCAAGTTACAGTGCATGCGTGTGTGTGTGTGTGTGTGTGTGTGTGTGTGTGCGTGTATTTCTGTGTGTGTCTCTGTGTGTGTGTTGTCTGTGTGTGTATGTGTCTGTGTGTATATGTCTGTGTGCGTGTCTGGGTGTGTGTCTGGGTGTGTGTCTGTGTGTAGGGTGTGCATGTGCTATAACACATGTGGAAGGAAAACTTACAGGAGTCAGTTCTCTCCTTCTACCATATGGGACCCAGGGATCAAACTCAGATGGTCAGGCTTGGCAGCGCATCCCTTGGCCTGCTGAGCTGAGCTAGTTCACCAGCCTGAATTCGGCATTTCCCTATGGATTCTAGGGATCAAACTCAAGCTGTGAGGCATTCATGGCAAGTACTTTTACTCAGTGAGCCATCTAGCCAGTCCTCATTGGATCTTAGGAGCCTTTTGTCTCTGGTGGTGGAGCAGCCCAGAAATCTTTACATTATGTTAGTTGAGAGGGTGGAAACACTTATAACAAGGAGATGCCTGCAAAGATGTGGCGAGGAAGGGGTTGGTCTTGGTAAAGGTGCTGACGGGGCCAAGGGTGGCAGTTTGCAGGTCCAGTCCACAACTTGACGGCACTCATTTTCCTCTGCTTCCTCCCGACACCTCCAGACCTGGGAGCTCCTGGTGAGCAATGAGCATGATGCACAGGCTGTGGTGCGGCTAAAGAGCTTGCAGGGCCTCTACCTGCTGTGTGAAGCAGATGGCACTGTGTGTCATGGCAAGCCAAGAACTAGCCACCACGGATGCTTCCTGATCCATTTCCACCGAAACAGCAAATGGACCTTCCAATGTATAATCTCTGGTCGTTATCTGGAGTCTGATGGTGAGAATGTGTTCTGCAACTCCAGGGTCCTCTCAGCTTACCACATGTGGACCCCCCGGCCAGCCCTGCATATCCACGTGATCCTCTACAGCCCCACCTACCGCAGCTATGCCAGGGCAGACCACACCATGGGCAGAATCTGGGTGGACGCACCAGTTCCCTGCCTAGAGGAATGTGGTTTCCTGTTGCATTTTCAAGATGGATGCTACCACCTGGAGACCTCTACACACCACTTCTTGTCCCGAGTAGACCGACTGGTCCCTCAACGCTCAGCACAGACAGCTTTTCACATGCAAGTGCGACCTGGAGGGATTGTGGCACTGTGTGATGGAGAAGGAGGCGCACTATATCCACAGGGCTCACATCTACTCCTGGGCCTGGGCTCCAGTCCCACTGGGGGTGAGGAGTGGTTCATCCTACAGCACTTCCCAACCTGGATCGTCCTGAGGGCAAAGTCTCGGAGGTTCATCTCAATCATCTATGGCAAGTGCTGGGCCCAGTAACCACCATGGAGGGAGGAAAGACCAAGTGCTAAAAAGAAGAAATCGTCTTTGGGACCAGCAAGGGTTCTTGAACCTGTTTATAAGGAAGATCCTGGGGTCCCAAGGGAATAACTTGAGAAAGATTGAGAGCTAGAGATATGGGCTGTAAAGGAAAGTCACTTGGGGCTTCTCCAGATTAGTGTCGCCTATTCTATAGTTGAGAAGGGAAAAATACAAGCCCAGCAAAAAGAATGGAAGAGGGGCTAGGATCGAGCATAAGGCCAGACTAGAATTCTGCTCCTTCATACTTTTGCAGATGCTGAGGTGTGCGCTGCCTCTGAGCGCTTGAACCAAATGTCCTTGTTCCAGTATGAGGGTGACTCCGAGACCTCTACCTTACAGCTTCGTTCAGCCAATGGTTTCTACCTAGCCCAGGTGAGACTTGTTGATATTCAGTGCAAGAAACGCCAAGAGCTGAGCTTTCCTCACCTAGACAACACTTTCTCCTTCCCCAATATGTATGTATGGCCAGAAAAGTTAGGTGAGCTGTGCAGGTCCTACCGGATAAGATATATATATATATGAGCTGTGCAGGTCCTACTGGATAGGCATCTATTTTTCACCCAATGGACACTCTTTCTTAAAAAAAAAAAAAAGAAAGAAAGAAAACTATTTATTTGGGCATAATTTGAACAAAATATTAATTATGTGATATCCATACATTGTGTGTATATATATATGAACAAGTTACATGAATAAATTGTACTTGTGTGCCGGGCACTCCTGCCTTTAATCCCAGCACTTGGGAGGCAGAGGCAAGCAGATCTCTGTGAGTTTAAGGCCAGCCTAGTCTACAGAGTGAGCTCCAGGCCAGCTGGGACTAAAAGGGAGACCCTGTCTCAAAAACACCAAAAACAAAAATTGCACTTGTGTGAAATTCTGTATGCTTCAACAAATGTATACAACCATGCAACCATGACACAGCCATACCATAAGTTAGAGACTATTTCCACCACCATAAACTTCCCAATTGCCCCCTTTCTCTCTACCGTTGGCCCTCTTATGCCACTGGTCTATAGTTGTTCTGCCATTATGGATTAGATTTGCCTACTCTAGAATTTCATATAAATGGACTCATCTGGTATATATGGTGTACATACATCTTGTGATGGGCAGACTATTTCTAAGATTCACCCATGTTATTACATAGATCTATATTCCTTTATATTGGTGAGTGGCGCTCTCTAATGCTACTCAGAAATATAAACATGATTTGTTTATCCATTCCATTGTTAAACATTTGGGTTGTTTCCAATTTGGGCTGCTATGAATAAAGTTGCTATGAGTATTTGTGTACAAGCCTTTGTGTAAGCTTATATTTCCATTTATCTTAGGAGTGAAATTACTAGGTCATATGATAGATGTGTATTTAAACTTTCAAGAAAATATACAGTTTTGAGCTGGATGTGGTGGTATGTGCCTGTAATCCCAGCACTTGGGAGATCAGGACAGAGAATTGAAGGCCAGCCTTGGTTACATTGTTGACTTTCAGGCCAACCTAGGCTACATAAGAGCCTGGGGTTTTGTTTACTTGGCCTTTTGTTGTTGTTTGTTTTGAGATAGGGTCTCCATGTAGTCCCAACTGGCCTGGAACTTGAGATGTAGACCAGGTTGACCATGATCTCTCATAGAGATCTACTTGCCTCTACCTCCCAAGTACTGGAATTAAAGGTGTGTACCACCATACTTAGCTAAGATTCTTATTTAAAAAAAAAAAAAAAGGACAGAAGCCAGGCATTGTGGTGCATGCGTGCCTTCAATCCTAGCACTCTGGAGGCAGAGGCAGGCAGATCTCTGTGAGTTAAAGGCCAGTCTGGTCTACATAGAGAATTCCAGGACAACTAGGGCTACAGGGAGACCCTATCTCAAAAAGACCAATTAATTAATTAATTAAAATTTTTAAAATTAAAAAGAACAGAAAATAACAGTTTTCAAAAGTGACTATACCATTTTATATTTTGCCAGTGATGGATGAGGGTTCCAATTATTCCAAATCATCAGCACTTGGTGTTGTCTAGTTTTTCATTGTAGTTACTCTGGTGGCTATGAAATGACATCTTATTATGATGTAGTTTCCATTTCCATCATAAATAGCTATTTAAGAATCTTTTCATATATCTACGTATTGGCCAATTATATGTCTTCTCTGTGAGTTGTCTTCAAATTTTTGTCCCCTTTTTATTGGGTCATTAGTCTTAAACTGAATTGTAAAAGATCTTCCCATCTTTTAAGGTCAAATCCCTGCCAAATATATGTGTTGCATATGCTTTCTCTCAATCCGTGTCTTGCCTTTTCATTTGCTTAATGATGTTTTGAGAAGCAAGAATTTTTTGGATTGGTTTGGTTTGATTTGAAACAGGATCTCACTATGTAGACCAAGCTACCTCGAACACACAGAGATCCGCCTGTCTCTGTCTCCCAAGTGCTGGGATTAAAGGTGCATACACTATGCCTGGCAAAATTTTGTTTAATTTCAAAGGCCAATTCACAAAATTTTGACATACTTAATCCTTTTTCATTCCAATAAATCACTGTTCACTCAAATTACAAAGAATTATTATGTCTTCTAGATGTTTCATAATTTAGCTTTCACTCAATACATTTCAGAATTATTTTGGAGTCAGAGTCAAGGTTTATTTCTCATATGATATCCTGATCCCGTTTTTTTATGTTTTCCCTGGGTTACACAGCAGATGATGGAAGAGGAGAGCGGAGGCCACAAAATGATGTTTTATTTCCTTGTGTATATGTGGAGGTGATTTTTTTCCTCATAAAAAGGATTTAAAAGCTTAAGGCATACTCTGGGAAAATTACAGAGGCTGCAGAGGAGGAGGGATAGAATACGAGACTAGGGTCCAGGAATAAAACTGACAGAAGAAAGATGAGGCTGTCTGCCCTTATTCTGCTCTGTTCCTGATGTTCTCTCCAGAGGCGCCACAAGGCAGTGATAGCTGATGGGCACCCCCTGGAGTCCGACACCTTCTTCCGTGTGCGCTGGAATTGCGGAAAAGTCACCTTGCAGTCCCCCAATGGGCGTTTTCTGACCATTGCACCCAATGGCCTGCTCGTGGCTAATGCCAACACTCCAGGTGAGCCAAGTTACAGGGGAATAAAAACATCTCTTTGAGCTTCAGTTTCACCATCTGTGAAAAATGGAGATTATTTGCCAGGCGTGCTGGCACACACCTTTAATTCTAGCACTTGGGAGGCAGAGGCAGGCGGATCTTTCTGAGTTCAAGGCCAGCCTGGTCTACAGAGTGACTTCCAGGACAGCTGGGGCTACAGGGAGACCCTGTCTCGAAAAGACAAAAAAAAAAAAAAAAAAAAGAAAAGAAAAAAGAAAAATGGAGATTATTCCATTCTGTTGTTTCACAGGGTTGTTGCAGGGACTTAAAAAAATTAACACATGGGGGCTAGAGAGATGGCCTAGTGGTTAAGAGCGCGGACTGCTCTTGCAGAAGACCCGGGTTCAATCCCCAGCACCAACATGGCGGCTGAGAACCATCTTTAACTACAGTTCCAGGGGAATCAGACACCCTCTTCTGACCTCCGCGGCATTGCACAACACGGGTGCACAAACCTACATGCAGACAGTACATTCATACACATACAAAAATAAATAAAATTTTAAAAATTAACACATCCTGAAGGAAAGAAGAATATTTAAATATTTTGTGCATCGTGCTGGGCTGAGTGCTTTCACAAACATCTCACAAGACCTGGCATATAGTAGATGTTCATTAAAGGTTAAAATACTGACAACAGTAATTAGGAGCATGTACTGCTCTTGCAGAGGACCCGAGTTCAGTTCCTAGCACCCATGATGGCAACTCACAACTATCTGTAACTCCAGCTCAGGGACACTGCTGACACCTTTTCTCAAATGTACAAATTCATAGATATACACACACATATACATAATTGAACATAAATTTTGGGGGGTATCTTTTTGACACAGGGTCTCCTGTAGGCTCAGATGGCCTTGATCTCAAAGATCCACAGCTTCTGCCTCCTGAATGCCGGGATTAAAGTTGTGTTCCATAACACCCAGCTTGAAAAGAAAATTCTTTTAAAAATACTGGCAACATCCTGGAGTTAAAGGATGGCTCCAAAGTAAAGCACTTGCTATATGAGCATGAAGACCCGCACCCCTAGTGCCCACACAAAAAGCTGGCTGCTGCTGTGACTCTGTGAGTGCCTGTAACCAGAGTAGGTGGACGAAGGAGGGTGGACAGAAACAAGAGGATGATTGGGCCTTGCTGGCTCCTAGCCTTCCCAGAAAAAATACTGAGCTCTAAGGTTCAATAAGAACTCAAGGGAATAAATACACAGAGAATGAAAGAGGAGGAGGAGGCCTGACAGCCTCTTGTGGTGTCCATACTATAGCACATGGACCTACCTACACACACACATCACACAAAACACACACACACAAGTACTGACAGGTAGTATCCCTACCTCTCCTTCCTTCTGGGAAAAACATGCCAAGGCTGCCCTCCAGATAACACTCTCCTATTCCTTTCAGGCCCAAATGAGGAGCTGGGGATTCAATTTGCCAACCGCCCCTTCCTCATCTTACGAGGTCGGTACGGGTATGTGGGCTCCTCCTCAGAACATGACCTGATCCAATGCAACATGGATCAGCCTGACTGCATTCACCTGCTGCCCTGCAGCCATGGTATCTACCACTTTCAGGGTGAGTGGCTCCTCTTCCTGGGCCCAGAGAATACAGTCTACCCCCAGCTTCTGTCTCAGACTAGACTTCAGCTCCTGCCACTCATCACCTATTCACTACTCCCCCCCCAAAAAGGGAATACAGACAGGGTTTCTTTTTGCTTTCACATTTGAAGGTTCCAAATGGGTTAGCAGAACAAGAATTGGTAAATTCCTCCTGAAGGACCTGCAGAGGCAGCAAGATGTGATTGTCAGGGGAGGGTGGCAAGATTCTGGGAAGCCAGGTTTAGGGTTAAGACTGTTTAGAGTACTTCTCTCCAAATGGCCAACCAACCTGAATTCTTCCCTCCCCAGCACAGGGTGGATCCTTCTGGTCAATAACATCTTTTGGCACTTTCCGCCCTTGGGGAAAATTTGCCCTCAACTTCTGCATACAACTTCAGGGGAGCAACTTGCTTACGGTGCTGGCGCCCAACGGTTTCTACATCCGAGCCGACCGAAACGGCACACTATTAGCAGACAGTGAAGAAATTACCAAAGAATGTATCTGGGAATTTTAGGTAAGGAGGAGTGCTACCACTGGGGAAAGAGTTGAGGTATGGGGAGAGCACGGGGGTGGGTGGGAAGGGGTGCGATGCAAAGGACAAAGCGCACTACTGGACTGACTTCGGTCCACGATCTGATCAACTCCAGATATATATTCCAAAATCTGTGCCATTTCTTGCAGACTTCTAAAGCTGGTCTTGCTAGAGAGAGAAGAAAATTATTACAACTGAGTTTCTCAATATTAAGCCACACTGATGTAGGTTTGAAGAGCCTGGAAGGGATAAAGTGAGAGAATGACTAGTGTAGGTCGCTTAAGATTCAGAATTTTAGCCTATTTGGGGGGACAACAGATGACTTTATGCTGGTGTGGGGGTAGATGTGTTTTGTGTTTTCTTTTTTGGTCTTTTTGAGACAGGGTCTCCCTGTAGCCCCAGCCGTCCTGGAACTCACTATGTTATCCAGGCTGGCCTTGAACTCATAGAGATCCACCTGCCTCTGCCTCCCGAGTGCTGGGATTAAAGGCGTGCGCCACCACTCCCAGCTGGGTTTTCTTTTTTAAAGATTTCTTTTCATTTTATGTCATGCATGCCTGCTTCTATATATGTATACCACATGCATGTGTGGTACACACAGCCCACAGGTGCATTCCTTCAGTCTTCTGGAATTAGAGCTATAGATGATTGTAATTACGTAGGTTCTGGGAATAGAAAGTGGGCTCTATGCAAGAATAGCAAATGCTCTAACCACTGAGTCACCACCTTGTCTTTCTCCAATTTCCATTATGAAAGCTTGGCTTAACTTCACTGTGCTGGTTCCTGAAAATCAGCATCACAGATTCCGCATCCTCGTCCTTCCTTTCTAAGGCGAGTCTCTTTTCTGCCACATCCTCTTTTCTTGCCTTGTCCTGCTGTCCTTCTGGGTGGTCAGATTCAAGACCTCAGTACTATCTCTCCAACCTCCTTTTAGTCCCTTCATCCAACTTTGCACATTCTTGGGTGTTTCGGTAACAATGACTCCTTCGTAATTAGCATCATCAGTCCAGGTGCTGCTGTGTTGCGCTCCGTGGTGGACCTATCCCCATCCAAGCTCCTCTCCATGCTAATTTGGCTTTCCTAACATGCTGCTTGCTACTCTCTTCACGACCTCTTCAAAATAATTTCCTGCTCTTAACTCTGTCAGTTCACAAGTGGCTCCATTTTCCTGGATTGGAAAAAAATCAAAAGAACACTGTAGAAGCACTTTGGGTTCGTTGTTGCTGTTGGCAGGGTCTTCTGTGGCTCAGGCTGGCCTTCAACTCTGCTTCCTGAGTGCTGGGAATTCAGGCATGCTCTACAATACCCAGATTTACGTAGTACTGAGGATGGAACTTAGGGTTCTATGTACACTAGACAAGCACTTTACTAGGTAATACTATGACCTTAAGGAAGTTGCTTTCACATTTCAAGACTTCTGCTTCCTTGTATGTAATAAAATGGAAGTAATAGCTACTTCATATGCATGAAAGCTAAAAGTCATCAGAAACTATATACACCCTCAGTATATGTTAACTACCCCCCCCATTTCCTATACAGTCACTTAACTATGGACAAACTGAGAAATATAAAATGAAATTATCTTGGTCTTCAACTTTCTTATCTACTTCATGATGAGTTTAACTTTATGCAGATTTCTCAGGCTCTTTCCAAGCTGGACATTCTAGTGGGCAATGTACTGCAGTGACTGAGAACTCATTTCTAGACTGGGACCTGGGCTCTAATTAGATTAAGTCTTTATCGGATTAACCGTGGGCAAATGAATTCCCAAAACCTGTTCCCTGAAGGTAAAATAAGAAGATTGTTTTGACCTTGTAGGAATATTTTGAATATTCCATAAGATAATAAATGCTTTATAAAAACTAGCAGCTAACCCATTCTCATCCTATCAGAAGGCCCCAACCCAGCTCAGATTCTTAGTAAACCTGCTAGAGGTATAGCTTTCTGCTGTAGCATATGCTTAATGTGCCCGAGGTCCTGGATGCAATCCCAGCTCTAAAACAAGACAAATAGACAGAAAGGCAAGTTCTTATATTTTCTGTTGACTACAACCTTTCTCTGAACTCTGATGGGAGATTTCATTTTTCTTACCTTTTTCCTATAAATTAACTTCACATATGCTTAGTGTTCATCCTCATCAAGAGTAAGACAAAACAGGCTAGAGAAACAGCTCAGTGGTTAAGAGCACTGACTGTTCTTGCAGAGGACCTGGGTTCAATTCCCAGCACCCACATAGCAGCTAACAACCTTCTGTTAACTCCAGTCCTGTGAGAATCCTTTTCTGACATCTATGGGCATTCCACAGCACAGGTGCACTTACATACAGTCATACATGTAAAATAATAAATAATCTTTTCAACTAAAGCATTTAAATTCATTTATTCAAGTTTTTTTTTTTTTTTTTTTTTTTTTTTTGTCTTTTTGAGACAGGGCCACTCTTTAGCCCCAGCTGTCCTGGAACTCACTATGTAGACCAGGCTGGCCTTGAACTCACAGAGATCTACCTGCCTCTGCCTCCTGAGTGCTGGGATTAAAGACGTCCAACACTGCACCCAGCTTATTCGAGTTTTTATCATTACATTGGAAAGAAAATCACAATGTTGTACTTTAATAATGTGATGTTCCAGCTCACTTATTTGTTCAACTCAATGCATATATCCAGCTATATGTCACTGGAAAAGCACTAACTTGAAGGGACTTTCTGCTTTAAAATAATGTTAACTTTTTTCTTCCTTGTTTCTATAAACAACTACATAAAGCAGATGAATATATGAATATGAATCTTTGAGTTCTGGTATTAGGTAAAAAAAATTCTTGAGATTATATCATTCTCAAAATTTATACTACACAAAATTTATCAAATTGTATCTTTTTTTTGAAACAGGGTCTCCCTCAATCAAATTGTATCTTTAATGTATATACTAACTTAGAGAATTCAATTTCTTTTTTATTTATTTTTTTAAAGAAGGTTTTTTAAACATTTTTTAAATTTTATTTATTTTTTATATGTATGAATGTACTGTCTGCATGTAGGTTTGTGCACCTGTGTGGTGCAATGCTGCAGAGGTCAGAAGAAGGTGTCAGACTCCCCTGGAACTGGAGTTAAAGACGGTTCTCAGCCACCATGTGGGTGCTGGAGATCGAACCTGGGTCCTCTGCAAGAGCAGTCGGTGCTCTTAATCTCTAGGCCATCTCTCCAGCCCTTATTTTTTATTTTTTATGTGTATGAGTGTACTGTCTGCATGTAGGTTGGTGCACCCGTGTCGTGCAATGCTGTGGAGGTCAGAAGAGGGCGTCGGATTCCCATGGAACTGGAGTTAAAGATGGTTCTTAGCCAACTTGTGGGTGCTGGGAATCGAACCCAGGTCCTCTGCAAGAGCAGTCGATGCTCTTAACCGCTGAGCCATCTCTCCAGCCCCTTGATGTTTCTTCCTTTTAGAAGATTAAATTCAGTTTTCTAATAATTATTTAAGAAATTGAGGGCTGGAGAGATGGCTCAGTGGTTAAGAGCATCAACTGCTCTTGCAGAGGACCCAGGTTCGATCCCCAGCACCCACATGGTGACTGAGAACTGTCTTTAACTCCAGTTCCAGGGGAATCTGACACCTTCTTCTGACTTCCGCAGCATTGCACGACACGGGTGCACCAACCTACATGCAGACAGTACACTCATACACATAAAAAATAATAAATTTTAAAAAAGAAGAAACATCAAAAGTTCTTTATGATGGAAAATTATGCAGCTTTTCCAAAGTTAAAAAAAAATGGGGGACTGGAGAGATGGCCTAGCGGTTGGGAGCGCCGATGCTCTTGCAGAGGACCCGGGTTCAATCCCCAGCACCCACATAGCGGCTGAGAGTCGTCTGTGGCTCCAATTCCAGGAGAGCTCCAGTTCCAGGGGAATCTGAGACCCTCTTCTGAACTCCGCGGTGTTGCACGACACGGGTGCACAGACCTGCATGCAGACAGTACATTCATACACATACAAAGATAAATAATAATAATAAAAAAAAAGGTGTGAAATGAAGGAAGCAGGAGACCCTCCCTTTACAGTAACTGTGTGCACTGCACAATAAATAAAATATTTTTAATGGAATGAGACAAACCATTTTTTCTCTCTTCTCTTGTAGGAGCTTAGCCAAAATTCTCCTAAAAGCCAGAGATCAGCAAATGACTGAGTCCTGATGTCTCTGTTTGCTCTTCCCTCCCCAGATCCATGGGATGCCTCCTGCCAGACTCTAAATCCTGCAGGAAAAACTACTGAAGTAAACAGAACAGGAAACCCGGAGTCAGGATCCAAGAAAAGAATATGTGTTACACAATTTTTCCTACCAAGTTTAGCAAAACACCTGTTTCAAGCAACAATACATCACAACAGGCCACCCCCAAGATCCTTATGTGTGTCTGACTCAGGAGAGAATAGGGGTCTGGAATAGCACATTTTCTCTCATTGCAGAATATATGCATGCATATATTACATACATAATATTTAATATGAAAGATATCTGTATGTATATATAAATGGCATGAAAATGGAAGGGGAACTATGAAGACGGAGAGGGGGAGTAAAGGAAGGGAACAAGAGGGGGAAAATGCAAAATATTGCATGTTTTCTCTTATATATGGAATTTGGATTTAAATACACACACATTAAATATATATGTATATGTATATGTAACATGAAGGCAGAAGGGGAAGGAAAGGGACCAATGAGAAAGTGGGGGCACATGGGGCAGGAGTACATAGTGAAGAATTGCAAGGTAAAAAGATATATATGTATGAAATGCCACAATAAACAATTTAGCTGGGCATGATAGTGTATGCCTGTAATGCCAGCACTCAGAGGCTAAGCAAGTTCCAGGCCAGTTTGGACTATACAGTCTATCTCTCTCGTCCGTCTCTCGTCTTCTCTCCTTCAATCTCCATCTCTCATCTCTCTATAGATATAATAAATATATACAATAATATATATAATAAATATGTATATATATGAATGTGTGTGTGTGTGTGTGTGTGTGTGTGTGTAATTCTAGCTAGAAATAATAATTAGAGAAAGAAAGAGAGAGGAGAGAGAGAAAGTAGGTGTCTGTATAGGGTAAAGCCTGTATTCCCAGGCTGTTGTAAGTTCTATCAGGAAAAAGGAGACTGATGGGAACAAGATTCTTCCCATCCCTGTCCCAAACTAATAAACATTTTTCTGTGACCCCCAAGAAGAACCAGCCTTGCCCTGAAGGATTTAGAATGCAGACAGGACTTTAAATGTCCTTTTGGCATAGAACAAATGAAAGATTGTTACTCTCATGAATGTAGGATACTGGTATTACCATTTTATATCTCACCAGCCCACCCTTTTATCTCCATCTTTGGCAATTACCAAACATCCTTGCCACATCATTAGTTTTGATCCAGTGAAATGGGAAGTATAGTAATTCTCCCGCTATTTGTCACATTCTTTATGCTGGAGTGCTTGACCAAAGGTCCCATAACTAATTGCTACAAAGCAATTAATTCAAATTTAAATCTGACTGATGTCTACTGTTCTTACCATCAAAGCAGGATTTCCAAAATGTTTGTGTGACTTCCCCTGTCTTCATGACTTTGGTCTTTGTCTACCTAGTACCTGCCCTGTGAATGTTTTTATTGCCATAGATTCTTATACACATTCATTTAGAAAGGAATATTTTCATCACTATCCTAAAACAAAGCCAAAATCACTCTCCATAAATACAAAGCTACTATAAACATGAGAACAAACAAAGCAATGTTATCAAATTCTAGTTGAGATTTCCCCTCCCTGCCTAGAGGCTAAGTCCTAGAGTCCCTTTCTTTTTTATTTATTTATTTATTTATTTATTTATTTATTTATTTATTTATTGTCTTTTCGAAACAGGGTCTCCCTGTGGCCCTAGCTGTCCTGGAACTCACTCTGTAGACCAGGCTGACCTTGATCTCACATAGATCCACCTGCCTCTGCCGCCCGAGTGCTAGGATTAAAGGCGTGTGCCACCACACACGGTTTTGTTAAGGAGATTAACTGTGGGTTGTTTTTTTTAAATATCACAAGATGGGCAGTATTTGTTAGGTAAGGCTTACAATAGCTAGCAACATTTAAAATAAACAGAATTTGTGGTGATATTTCTGTAAAATTAATATAAAAGTAATCTGAATTCTTAATTTACATATTCATGCAATTTATAATTTAATAAGACTTATACATGCTTGTAAAAAGTAGAATTCATAATAAACTATATGAAATAAGTTTTGTAACATATCTGAGTAGTATTATAGTCAAAATGTTTGAAAATTAAATTAATACTAATAGTCTTTGACTGTGAACTGATATAAAATTACATGCATTTTGTACAAACCAATGGTACATAACAACTTTAAAGAAAATTCAATTTGGGGGCTGGAGAGATGGCTCAGTGGTTAAGAGCACTGTCTGCTCTAGTGCTGTGGGGATAGCACAGCCCTTAAAGGCGGAGGCTAAGAATCACAAAAAAAAAAGGAAGTTCGATTCCCAGCACCCACAAATGAGTGCTATCCTTCCAGCTACCTTTTGGGGCTGGAGAGATGGCCTAGCGGTTAGGAGCGCCAACCGCTCTTACAGAGGACCCGGGTTCCATCCCCAGCACCCACATGGCGGCCGAGAACCGTCTGAAACTCCAATTCCAGGAGAACTCCAGTTCCAGGGGAATCCGACACCCTCTTCTGACCTCCGCGGCGTTGCACGACACGGGTGCACAAACTTGCATGCAGGCAGTACATTCATACACAATCAGAAATAAATAAAATTAATAAAAAAAAGAGCACTGTCTGCTCTTGCAGAGGACCTGGGTTCAATTCCAGCACCAACATGGTGGCTAACAACCATCTGTAATCCCAGTTCCAGGCAACAAAGCTCTCTTCTGATCTCCCTGAGCATTTTATGACACAGGCAAACTTATATACATGCAGGCAATACACTCATACATATTAAAATAATTTTTAAAAATTAAAAAAAAAAGTACACCTTTAATCCTAGCACTTGGGAGGCAGAAGCAGGTGGATCTTTGTGAGTTCAAGGCCAGCCTAGTCTACAGAGTGAGTTCCAGGACAGCTGGGGCTACAGGGAGACCTTGTCTTGAAAAGACAAAAGAAAAAAAATTTTAGAAAAAAAAGAAAGGAAATTATATTTGAAAGCCAGATGTGCTGGCATGCAATTAACCCTAGCATTCTGGAGGTAAAAGCAGGCAACCTGGTTAACTCAGTGAGTTTTAGCCCAGCTGGGGCTACAGAGAAACCCTGTCTCAAGGAAAAGCAACTACAACAAAAAAGAAAATTAGATTTTTTTGGCTATACTTTTAAAATTTTTTCTCAGTATTGAGAATTCAACTTACAGGCTGTGCCCACGGAGAGATTGCTTTGCCACTGAGGTGCATCCCCCAGCTCTCTTTTGCTTCTTAATTTTGAGATGACTGCTTTTTATGTTGCACACGGTGGCCTTGATTTCACTCTTACAGAGGCAGCTTGAATTTGTGATCTTCAGATCTCTGTCTCCCAAGCAGCTGAAATGACAGGCTTGTACTGCTAGACCCTGGTAATTTTTTTTAACTGAATTTGTGTGTATTCCATACAGAACATCTCAATCAATGTTAATCATCTTTATACCCCCTTCTCCATTGGTACCCTGCACCATCCCCTCATGGAATTCATACACTCTGTCATTTGTGTTCAGGCTTATTGTGCAAAATTAGTGTCCCAGGATGTTCCTCAATGCAAGTTCATCCACTGAGGTCTAATCAACCTGTTCAGAGTCCCTCAATTTAAGAAAACCAGATCATCCTCACATAATAGTAATCAGCTGCCAATATTTCTTCAGCTAAGATTGGGGCCTGCTACCCATTACCCCCATACTTGTTCTTTGTCTGCTTGAATTTGCGTGGGTCTTGTGCATGGTGACATCACTGCTGTAGGTTCATATGAGCAGGGTCCCAGGAGCTTGTAGGATTCTACTTCCATATGCTCATGCACCACCTCCCTGGCTCTTACAATCTTTCAAACCCCCGACCCTTCTACAATAATCCCTGATTCCTGAGTAGGTGAAACTTAATATAGGAGTCCTGTCCAAGGACCCAAACTCTGTAGACTCCTAATCTTCACGATTTGGCCATTTATGACCATTTGTGTCCCTGGCCCTCCGTTGCATGAGGGAACTTCTTTAATGAGAGGTGAAAGACTCATAGGGTGCTCTTGGGCCCTTGTTTTGTTTTGTGAGCCTTAGGTGTAGAGGTTGCATTGTAGATATGCCACTTAGGCTTGGGCAATGTGTGTGTGTGACCAGTTGGGGTACTCTGTAATAGTCTCTGGTGCAAAAGAAGCTTCTTTGATGAGTGGTGACTGGGATACTTGACTGTAAATATAAGAATACATATTTGGACCTAGTAAAAGTTACATTACTCTAGGGATGTGACAGACTTGGGGATTATCTAAGATCTATGACCGCTCCATCCATGTGCAGCTATCATAGCTGTGGAGAGCACTATGCAAGAGGTCCAGAGAGAACATCAATCGATGGTCCAACACCAGCTTTAAGACCAAATACCTACATCAATGACTGGCACAGCATAGGACATTGGTGAAATAGTGGCACTTTTAACTTGGGGACAATCAACAGCTAACTAATTAGATTTAAAGCCCACTCAATGGGAGGAAACTTATGTGTGATGTTGTAAACACAGCCAAGGAGATTAACTGTTAAGGAAGTACTAAAAGGACCAAAGTGAACCCTTCTGTTAAAACAGAATTGAACGACTAATGGTATCCCTCATCTGTGGATGCTAACACCAATTTCCTAATTGTATGGCAAACTGAGCAACCTCAATGTGATCTGAAAATAACAGTGCTCTTATATTGTGAATCCCTTAAAAAATAATTTAAAAAAAATTAAAAAAAAAAGAAGAAAATCCCAAATGTGACAACATCTTACCTGGTAGTTGGAGATCTAGTATCAGAAAGAAAAAAAAAAAAAAAAACAAAATTGAAAGGGTTTGAAAGGGAAATAATTTTCTCACTTCTCATTCACTCTTATTTAAAGCAGCAGGGACAAGCCTCCTAAAACACCAATTTTAGCCAGGTGTGGTGGCGCACGCCTTTAATCCTAGCACTTGGGAGGCAGAGGCAGGTGGATCTTTGTGAGTTCAAGGCCAGCCTGGTCTACAGAGCGAATTCCAGGACAGTTGGGGCTACAGGGAGACCCTGTCTCGAAAAGACAAAAAAACAAACAAAAAAAACCCAACTTTAGGCAAATGGCCTCATTGGATAATAAATGCTTCCTTTAAAAGTCCATTGAGAGGGGCTGGAGAGATGGCCTAGCGGTTAAGAGTGCCGACCGCTCTTACAGAGGACCCGGGTTCCATCCCCAGCACCCACATGGCGGCCGAGA
>VZQC01015004.1:7477574-7498838 GCA_009823505.1 Rhizomys pruinosus
CCGCCATGTGGGTGCTGGGGATCGAACCCGGGTCCTCTGTAAGAGCAGTCGGCGCTCTTAACCGCTAGGGTACTTAGTTTAGAGAGAGGAAAATAACCATAGGTTTCAATATTCTCAAGATATAGAAAAGAATTTTTTAATTCAATAAGTTAAGTAGAAAATGCTAGAAAGTAGGGTGGCTCCTTTCCTGGAGAATCACTTGAACCCAAGAGTTCAGTACCATCCTGGGCAACATAATGAAACTGTTGAAAAAAGGTCGGCTGGAGAGATGGCCTAGCGGTTAAGAGCACCGACTGCTCTTGCAGAGGACCCGGGTTCGATCCCCAGCACCCACATGGCGGCCGAGAACCGTCTGAAACTCCAATTCCAGGAGAACTCCAGTTCCAGGGGAATCCGACACCCTCTTCTGACCTCCGCGGCGTTGCACGACACAGGTGCACATGCAGACAGTACATTCATACACATACAGAAATAAAATTAATAAAAAAAAGAAAAAAGGTCTTATCAAAAGAGATAGGAGTCTGCAGGTCATTCAATACAAAAATCTCCCAGCATTACAAAGATAGATAGATAGATAGATAGATAGATAGATAGATAGATAGATAGATAGATAGATAGATAGATGATAGAGAGATACCTGGTCATGTGTGTGCACAGGGATACAAGTGTATGTGAACATAAATGCACATGTGTGTGTCTACACACACACCACACACACAAGTGACCTTCCATCCTTTGCTTGAATATGCTCACAACCTTTCCATGAATGTTCCCTCAGGGGAAACAAAACAGCCTCCCATAGCCAGCATCAATCTTGTGGCTGAAGTGAGTGGCTTGTTCTCAGACTGCGATGTGAAAGTTGTCATCACATAAAACCTTGCCTATTATCCTTAGGAGTTCTGTCCAGTAGATCTCCAGCTTGAAAGCAGAGAATGCAGGGTGTGGTAGGTAGGCTGTGTTGTACTATCTTTCAAATCCCACCTCAAGCTATAACTATCAAAAAACTTTCCATGCAGGTGGAAATGCTTTATGATCTTTTCTGTCCAGTACAGTAGCCATGAGTCACATGTGCTTGAAATGTGGCTAGTATGAGAAGTGAACTGTTTGTTTCAGTGTGAATTACATGTAAATAGGCATGTGTGGTTGGTCACTAGTGCCTGAGCAGCTCAGCTTTGGAACTTTTGATAATAAAATGACCACTTGAGTGACCATAAGGATTTGAAGCGGTACCTCAGTAAACAATTTCCTCTTCCCCATCCCTCCCTCTTGCCAGCACCATTATCCATCCTCTGCCTTTCAAAAGAGAGATGGTTTGCTGGGGGTTGGTAGCACATGCCTGTAATCCTGGTGCTGGGAGGTTGAGGCAAGAGATCATGAGTTTGAGAGCAGCCTGGGGCTACACAGGGAGGGAAAGAAAGAATTTGGAAATGTGAGTCCATCTTCCTTTCCAAATATCCCCTGATTCAACTTCTTTTCTCTATCTTCTTCCTTTTTCTCAGACCCCAAGACTGCCTAGGAGAGGCCCATCTTTCTCTGCAGGGAGACAGACTTGAGAAAATTTGGAACATACTGCCAAGAAGAACAGTGCCCATGAAGCATGTATAATAAACACAAAAGCAGAATATGAAAAATATCTGCTCTGCTGCTAAGGCAAAAATACATAAGCAATTAGGGAATTAGTGGGATTTTTTTTTTTTTTTGGTGTTTTTGAGACAGGGTCTCCTGTAGCCCCAGCTGTCCTGGAACTCACTCTGTAGACCAGGCTGGCCTTGAACTCACAAAGATCCGCCTGCCTCTGCCTCCCAAGTGCTAGGATTAAAGGCGTGCACCACCACGCCCGGCATGATGTACTTTCAATTGCATGGATGTGCACATACTTGTACACATATGTGTTGACCCAACATCTAATAGATTAATAGGTAATATATGCCTACATACTTAGGATGGATAGATGATTGCTAGATGAGAAAGAGAGGGGGCATAAGGGTGCTCACAAGAAAGGAATTATGAATAACGGAAACTACTCTTAATTTAAAAAATAAGTTTTTATTACTGCCAAGTAGAGACCTCTTATGGCCAGTGTGAGTAGTGAGTGGGAGTCACTTCTCCAGGCCCTCCAATCAGGTGATGCACAGGAGGGGTGGTGAGGCAGGGCCTGGGAAGGTCCACACAGCAGGAAGAAGCTACAGGAAGGAGGGAGTGGCAATCTGTGTGGGAAAAATGATAAAGACAATCAATACGCAGGTTGGCATAGATCCCACCCATCTATCTTTCAGGCTCTTGGCTTAGTCCAGGCCTTAAACAACAGAGATGTGCCAGGCAAGAACAGGGCTGAGGGGACACCCCGAGTGGTGACAGGCAGTATCAAAGAGGGCAAGGAAGGCAAAGAAAGTCTTGAATCAAGGGAACCAACTGTGGGGGCCAAGAGCATTCAGGACACAGGGGAGGTAAGGCTCTTTTTCACATTTATCCTGTGTGGTATGGTCTCTGTGTGTGTGTGTGTGTGTGTGTGTGTGTGTGTGTGTGTGTGTGTTGCAGTGGGTACCTGCATGTTCATGCATGTGTGCCATGGTGCACATGTAGAAGTCAGAGGACAACTTGCTGTACTCAGTTCTCTCCTTTGACCATGAGGGTACCTGGGATCAAGTTAGGTCAGCATGCTCGGCAGCAAGTGCTCCGTGGCAAGTGCTTTTACCTGCTGAGCTGTCATGCTGGCACCTGGGCTTGGACTTACTGCTCCCACGAACCTTTCAAAATTACTGAGGAAGAGGGCTGAGAAATCAGGTCCCTAACCCGGATGTACCTGATTAATTCTCTAATCCCACTTCCTGTATCTGCTGCAGCTGTCAGAGCTACTAAGACTCAGGGACACTAGTCTCCCCAGCTGTGTGGGCCATGCAAGGAATGAGAAAAAGCTGCTGTTTGTTTGTTTGTTTGTGTTTGTTTGTTTTTGTCTTTTTGATACAGGGTCCCCCTGTAGCCCCAGCTGTCCTGGAACTTGCTCTGTAGACCAGGCTGGCTTGGAACTCACAAGAGATCCACTTGCCTCTGCCTCGCCCAGCTCAGTAAAGCTGTTTTGAGAGGTTCCTTTGGTAGCCCCCAACTAGAGAACCATACCCTCCCGCAGTCACAGAGCAAATTATCCCTCCCCACATCCTGCTGGATTAAAACCTGTTTTAAATTCTTACCCCAACAGGTGTGGAGACAGACTTGGGGTGGGGTATCACTGGGACATTTGTCCAGAGCAGTTCCCCAGCACACATGATAGAACGAAGGACCCAGTGGTTCCAGTGAAGGCAGGGCTGCTGTGGGCACATTGCCAGGGAACTGCTGGAGAAAGCAAAAGGAGACCCTCAGCTGCCAGTGAGGTTTCCTGTTCAGAAAGCCTGGAAACCAGTACTGCTGGACCGCCAAGACCACATGTCCCCCATGCTATGTCCTGCACTCCAGAGGGTGCCATTCATATAGGGGACTAGGGTAATGAGACTTTCTAGTTTACATGGGGAAGGCCCTGACTATCTGTATTCAAGCCATGCCCTCACTAGAAATAAGAGATGAGTTCTTCAGTCTTTCCAGTTCACAAACTCCCCTGTCTTCCCAAGTACCTGTGCAGATGTGATCCCTGGGGAAACTCTTGGTACCATCAGATCCTGAGAAGCCCCTACAGGGTGAGGGTGGATCCACTTAGAGGGAGAAATAGGTATTGGGGCCTGGGGGGAGTGGCAAAAGCCAAGGCTCCAGGAAAGGCAGCAACTTTTTGCAGAGGTGTGAAGACATAGATGTCACAAACTTGGACTGCTTTCCTCCCCAAATAGGGACTTAGGGAACTAAAATGAAGGATTAAATGTTGGAAATGATCATAGGGACAGGACAGCCCTTAAATGTGGGGTCTGTGTACAGTCTGGCACATGGGACATACTGTGTAAATATGGATGGATGGATGGATGGATGGATGGATGGATGGATGGATGGATGGATGGATGGATGGATGGGGAGGTAGGTGGGTGGGCGGGTAGATGAGTAGTTAGTTGTGTGGGTGTGCACAGAAATCACCTGGCAGCTGCGTTTCCCACTTCAGCTTCTCTTGCCTGCGCCATTTGGCTCTTCTGTTGGAAAACCAGACCTGAGGGAGAACAGGAACCATGTGGCTGGCTCTGTTTTCAACCACCTAGCACCAGCTGCTCTCATCGTGTGTTCCTGGCCTGGACTCAGAATGTAGAACCTTCCCCCACCCTGATATCCTTCTCCCTGCCCTGGTGCTCGTTATCTCTCTCTCTCTCTCTCTCTCTCTCTCTCTCTCTCTCTCTCTCTCTCTCTCTCTCTCTCTCTCTCTCTCTCTCTCCTCCTCACCTAAAAGGCTTGGGTGAGGAAAAGAAGAAAGCTATCAGCAGAAAAACAAGGGTTTGTTTCATCTCTGGTTTTTGCTCAAAACAAATTTGTTTCCACCTTCTCGCCTGCCTCTCTACCTTAAGAGGACCAAAATCCCTGCTCAGTACATGTTCTTTAGGTTTATACCCACCATGTCACAGAGCTCACTCACCCTCACTGTGTCCTCAGGCAGGGAGGTGGCAGCAGCCAGCTTTCCACGGGCCACTGAATCCGGATACTGCCCACGCTGGAACTCTGTAGAGGTGAAGGCTCCCAGAGTCAGGGCAGTGGGAATAAGGCATGGTCTCCTCAGTCCCTTCTCCCTACCTATTAGAACTCTGGGGAACCTTTCCCAAGGCCAAACCATCTGTACTCTCTCAGCCTTTGCCCACAAGTCTCAGGACTATTGCCCTGCAGCCATACCAAGGACCTTCTGCCCCAATGTATATCAGCTCGGCACCTTTCTCCAGTGCCTCAGCTTGGCCTGGGGAGAAGATGGTTCTATTTCGGTGATTGGTCCCTGGGTGGGGGCCTCGAGGAGCTTCAAAGCTGCTATGCAGACTGGGAAGAGCTGGAGTCAAAACAGCTGCAAAGGAGGACAATGTCTTGTGGTATCTGTGACGTTGACTTCTCTGGTCAGATGAAGCCCCTGGCTAAGCACCAGCATGACTCTAGGAGCAGAGCCATGAAGTGGGAGGAGCATGCAGTTCCTCCATGGTTGCCGCAGATGTGCTTAGTACCATGGTAGTGTTTAGGGAAAACTGCAGCAAGGTTGATCCAGGTTTGCATGATCCTTAGACTATGAAGGATACTCTTAGAAGCTATGTAAGAGGCAGAAGAAGGATGTGGAAGACCCAGTCTTGCCTCCTCCTCAGCAGAGCTTATGAAGCTAGGAGTTAGGGGACCTAGGTTCTGTTCTAAGACTTGTCAACAATTGATCAGTAGCTGAGTAAGTCATTTCAGGTCCCTGAGCCTCAATTTTCTTCTATTAGGCAAGAATAAGGCTACCAGCTAGAATCTTTCTATAGGATTGTTGGGAGGGTGTCCTAACAAAGACAGACAGCCTATTTTGAGAGCTATAAAATGCTGATATTTTGGCTGATTGTCTCCAGGAACAACTCTAAGACCCACCTGCTGGTCTGAGTTGCATCCAGTGCACTCCCTGGTCTTCCTGTAGTGCCCGGAGGACTCGATTGATGGAGGACACCTGCGGTATTGAGGGATGGATTGCGAAGGTGGTATACAGACCCAGGACTGCATCTGCCACATCATTTTCCTCCCTACGCAACATTCCCAGGAGAGCCTCCTCATTCTCCCTGTGCTTCCTACTTACCTTTCTGACTACCCCCACTTCCAGAACAGAAATTTATGAGTCAAAAGACTGACTCTGTTTTCCTCTACTCCCAGCCTGAGATGCCGGAGTTACCAAGGTAAAAAGGATCTTGTTTGCCGGGCATGGTGGCGCACGCCTTTAATCCTAGCACTTGGGAGGCAGAGGCAGGCGGATCTTTGTGAGTTCAAGGCCAGCCTGGTTCACAGAGAGAGTTCCAGGCTAGCTGGGGCTACAGGGAGACCCTGTCTCGAAAAAACAAAAAACAAAACAANAAAAAAAAAAAAAAAAAAAAAAGGATCTTGTTTTCCCCAGTTCATTTGCAGCCCCAAGCTAGGAAGAGGGCACTTACACTGGGAGCCTTGTCCTGGGTGCAAAGTCCTTCAGCACATAGCCGGCGTTGGATCTCCCAAGCAAAGAGTGCTGGATATTCATCCTTCAGCTGGGCAATTCGAGCCACCACAGGGGGTGTGGCCAGCCGTGGCTTGCTTCCTCCAATACCCTTGGGTTCCAAGACACCAGTGCGGTAGTAACGCCCTAGGATCTTGCTCACACAGCCATTAGATACCTGAGTCAGGGGAGAAGCAAGGATAGAACAAGACATGATAGGTCAAAGGTAGGTGAGCATTGCTAGGTCGGAAATAGCTACAAGGCAAAGTGAGCCTTATTGGACCAAGTCATGGAATTGAGAAGTTAACATTCCCTTCGGGCACCTAAACTTTCCCTTCCCAACCTCTAAGAGTGTCTTCTAGCAGGTAGCTCAAGCCCTAGAGATGCTTGGAGTTTGTAACAGCCACAGACTCTTGCCTCAAGAGAGGCCCCTGATCACTGGGTAAAGGGCTTGGCCCTACCTTAAGGCTCCGTGAGATGTCGCAGGGCCGCATCCCACTGATTGCTAGCTGCACAATCTGCTGCCGAGTGTCCAGGGGCAGGGGCCGGCCATTCACAAAGAGTCCTCCTAGCTGATTCACACTGCTGAGCCCTGAGCACGAGAAAGAAGTATCTGCATACTGCATCTCTCCAAGCCCCCACCCACCTTTGCCAAGGATCACCCAGGTCTTCCAGCCTGGCCTGCTGCCATACAGTAAGTCTTTCTCTAGGAGACTGCTCCCACCTGTTCACAGGGTTCTTAAAACAGGTCACTTTCTTTGGGTGCTGGCTATGTGCTAATTCTCCTGATCTAAGAGAAGCGGAGTGAAGCACAGAGGAAGCAACTGAAGAAAACTTTCTTCAGAGCAGTGCCTAAAGGCAGATGAAATCATGTTGATGGAAGCCAAGACCTGAGGGGACTACCCCTGCTCTGAACCCCTCCACGGTCTTCCCATTTCTCACAGGCCTCTTACCATCCTGCGGCATGCTCCACGCTGGTTCTCCTCACAGAAGGACAGGAAGCCAAGTTGGAAGGCTGAGAAGGGGAGTTCCTTCTAGAAGCTTTTATTCTGATTTGAGGCTGGTTCTTAATAGAGGATTATTTGAGTTCCTTGAAATGGTCATGGAAATGGAATGTTTGTGATAGAGGATCAATAGACTGACTAACACTAGGACATTGGGATTCTCTCTAAGTTTTTCTGTGAGGAACATCACAGGGCCAGCTGAGGGCTAGATCTTCTTAGATATCATGATAAGGGGGATAGGAGGATGAGTGGGAACTAATTTCCCACGTATCCATTACGGAAGGTCAGGGAGGTGGAAGGAATAATGCTTCCCCATGGTCAGGCTTTCTTCTTTCCAAATGGACTTGGGGGACCAACCAATCATAAGCCTTCTCTTAGCCCCTGGCTGACACGCTTGGACCCAAGACCCTGGTCTTCAATCTCAGGCTTCACCTGCACTACCAAGCAGTCCTGGCTTGGGTTCTCCAGTGAGTCCTTCAGAGCACTTAGGAAAGGTCTTGCTCTTGGCTTTTGTTTTGTTTTGTTTTGTTTTGATGTTCTCCAGGAAGCTCTGGGGGGAAATTGTTGTACTTAGCAATACACCCCCACCCTAGACCCTGGGCTCTGGTCCCACACATTGGACAGAAAAATAAATAAGCTTGAGGTGCTGGATTCTACTGGAAGACACACCTCTTAGCAGCTTCTAAAGTTGCTGGAACTGTTGGTTCTTTTTTAAGACTAAAGAGGTCGAGATTTCACAGCAAAGCTCCGTTTTCAGGGGCCACCTTTCAGACAATTGTATGATGTACTAATGTTTCCTGCAGACGTATTGAAAGGAAGGGGGAGAAGCAGGAGAGGGTGTCTGGTGATGGAAACGGAAGCCATCTTGAGCATGACAGACTCTCTAAGCAGCCACAGACACAGCCATGGGCTATCATATCTCTTTGGTTTCATCAGCAATTAATAAGAGTTGAAGCTGTCTCCTTTCATACCTGGAATGTTGGCAGAGCTGTTGATGGCTCCAGTGAACAGCTTATCCATTATTTCAGGAACTTTCCTGAAATAACCGTGCTATCTTGGCTCGGTTAACTCATCAGTAATTACTTACTGAACAGGGTATTAAGCATGAGCACATGGCCAATTGTTTGGGTAAAGTAAGAAAAAAAAAAAGATGGAGGCAAGCTGAGAGTATAAAGGGTTATGTCAGGAGAGAGTACAGCATTCAGAATACCAGCCAAAGCTGAAGCCTTGACAGGACATTATCCTTCTAAACAGAGATTGCAACGCATCAGGGAGAAGAGCCTGGCAGAGCAGCAGGAGTGAAACACCAGCGAAGCTGAAGCCCAGAGTGTAGCAGCTAACTTGGCTTTTATTCACTTCTTTCTAGGCATTTAGAGCTACATAGCCTTTCAGTCTCTCTTCATTCCAGAAACTCAGGAAGGAAAGTAGTTTTTCCAAGGAAGACTAAGGCATAGATTGGGACACCTGTAAGTCAAGAGCTATTAATAGTAAGATTCAATGATCAGAAGCCAGCTTCTGACCAGAAGTCAACATTCCCAAACTCAGAATCTTTCATAAGACTCTGTCTTCTGAAGTGACCCAGAGCTCAAAGATACCATGGAACACAGATTCAATAGCCAAATCTAAATAATAATCGCCAAATAAAAATGAATCACCCCTCACTCCCAAACAGAACCCCTATTTCCAATAGCCTCCCCACACCTTCCCAATATTTGTGCCAATTGCCAGAAAAAAAAACTGATTCCCACTAGGTGAGAAAGCAGGTGAAAGGATTGAAGGAGAAGGATGGTGAATAGCTGTAAGACAGAGAGAGAAAGTTGGGCTTGGCCACACAAAGACATGGAGATAGCATGGGCGGCAGAGCAGACAATGAGCCTGCAGGTCAGCTACCTGGGCGGAGGAAACAGGTAGAAGAAATTCCAGTGAGAGGTCTCAGCCTCCTGTGCTGGGCTCCTGAGATGGGGGTGCTGGTGGTCTGCTCTTGGGAACAACCTCCACTCTGCTGTGGCTTCAGTCCTTCCAGGGGGTCCAGAGCTAAAGAAAGCCTGTGCTCAGGAACAGAGGGCAGCCTTCTGGGAGTAGCCAGTGATGTCACAGGCCATGAGCAGGGGAGAGAGGAGGAGGGAAGTGTGCATGGGGCTGACTTAACACTAGCCCTGAGGTAAGGCAACCCACAGCCAATGACCCACTGTGCCTTTCTGTGGGGAGTCCTCAGAGCCCACTTTGTGTCTATCTACCCTGGCTTCCTCAACCCAGAGTGTACCCAAGCATGGACCAATATTCCTGAAAAGAATGAGAAACATAAGAGATGGGGAACTTCAGACTATGCACCCAAAGTTTCATGTACATAGAACCACAAAAAAATATTCTAGAACTACTGATGCAACTTCACAGACATAACGCATACATCAGAGCTTTGGAATGAACTTCCAGGTCATATGTGCATTTCTATAAAAGAAAAATGGTTATAGAGAGTGATTCCTAAGTGTAGACTGAGTTGGCTTCCTGAGAAGAGAGAAAATGGAGAAGACAGTGTGTCACATAGCATCAGTTCTTCCCAGACAGGATCTTCCCAAAGTCTCCAATTGGCTCCTTGATTAAAATGACACTAAGGATGAGTCCGTGCCTGGAAGTTGGGGCATCCTAGACTTCAAAACACTGACAGTGCTAGAGGTGGTGGGAATGAATCTCAGAAGATGATTCGAAATACCCGTGGTATTTGTTTCTAAGGAAATGTGCAATCGATGTTTCTGTCTTCCATCTCTAGATGTTCTCATACCACATTTTACTTGGGATTTGGTAATTGCAGACTATATGAAAAATGATACTACTGTTTCCACAAAAGACACCATAGATCATCTGGGCCATTGCTGGGATGAGGTCATCAGGGACTGGGTAGGTTGCTCCTACAGAATGGGTTGCTGAACATGAACATACACTCCAGTGCTTTGAAGCCTTGTTATTACAGGCTCGAGCAGATCCACCTAGGGTGTAAAAAAGGCAGTGTGGAAAGCTTTTGGGGTCCATTCTGTACCCCAGATTCTGTAACTCAATCACAGAAGTGAGGTTCAAGTAAGCAACCTTGATTAGTTAGGGCAAAGAGACTGGACCCAGAAGCTAGAGAAGAATGGATCTCGTTAGTAAATGCATTGGGTTTGACGATGTAGGAGTTGGTATTATGCATGAATTTGGATCCTAGAGTTGGAAACTCTTGTCTTCCAAGGCCAAATGTATTACAGAAATGGATTTTCAACCTTACCCTGGTACATACTTCACCCCTCTTCCACTCTCCTTCAGCATCCTCAGGCTAGTAGGGAGTCCTGGACCAGAGGGAAGACCTCAATAGACAGTTTCAGCACTATGGGCAGGACAGCATGTGCTCCAGTGTAAGTAGATCCCTTTTACCCCTGGTCAGCTAGGGACTGCTAGTTACTCTTCTTGGCTTTCCCTGGTGAAAGGAGGTCTCCAGGAAGGCATGAGGTAGCCTTATTTTTAGTCCCTCTTTCCTGCCTTATTACTTTCCCTGGGATTTACCTTTGCATCTTGGAGCTCAAGGCTTTTTCTATAGACAGCTGCATGAGGGTGTAGGTAGGGGTGTTAGGGGGGTGAAAGGACAAGCCCTGGCAGATGGTAGTGGCAGCGATTTCTCCCATAAACTACCCTCTCTTTCAGCCTTTACAACGGCCTCTCGGGTCTGAACAAACAGAAGCTTTCGACCCAGAGGTGATAGGGAGAGGAAAAAGGGGGAAAGGGCCCTGGCGGGGGGCCTAGCAAGCCCAAAGGCTCACTTGCTCAGCCCTCTGCCCAACGCGCCAGACTGTTTGAGGAGCAAATATCTGCCTTCACTGTCTGACTCTCTCAACTGCCCCCACCGGGTTTGGGGCTAATTGTCCCTCATTAGCTGGGCCCAGGCCCCAGGCTGCCGCCAGCCCCCGCCATCTGCTCACAATTATACATTAACTCAGAGGTCTTGCCACACGCCAGCCAGGCTGTGCGCCCCTCTCCTGAGCCAGCTAAGGCCATTCCAGCTCTTGCCTGGCCCAGATTTAGAGCCTGGACCTTTGGCTCCTTCTGCCCTTGGGAGCCCCTGGTATGCGGGCCCCCACTGCGGTAAAAGTCCTATCTTTAGTAGAGATGGCTGGAGTTTCCCCCAGTGTTCCTCGCGTGGCCAAAAGGCGAGCTAAACCCGTGCGTAAAGCTGGAGAGCACAGCGCACGGCTGGCGCACAGGCCTGTTGACTTTGCTCCGGCACCTCCCCCGATCTTTTGGCACTTGCTGGAGGGGGTTACAGCAGTTCCAGGCTGTTTCTCCCCTCCCTATGGTGCCTTTAAGTAGTCTGTGGGGTCCTGGTCCCCATCCGTCCCTCTCTAGAAAGAGCCACATCTCCTGCCAGCACTCGGCCTTCAAGAGCGCACAGGTGCCTATCCAAAACCGCTCTCCAGTAGCCTGCACCTCCCACTTTAAAGTCCAAGTGGTTCCTTTGCTACAAAAATACGAGGGTATTTTGAGTTCTCTGGATATTCCTGCGCTTGGAGTTCACCCTAACGCTACTCCTTCCACCCCACAAAGCACTCTCCTCTCTCAGACTCCAGCATCAGAACTCTTTCCCTCCTGCAGAGCCCTGGGAAGCGATGCTCAGCTTCTAGAAGGCTGGCACTCAGCTCCCTCCCTCTAATCGCTCCAGGAAGGCACTCGAAATCAAATCACATCCTCCTGTCCATGGCTTTGAAGTAGGGGCATAAGAAAAAGGCCTTTTCTCTGAGCCCAAGCCTGACCCAAGTTTGTTTCAGGATTAGAGTAGATTGGGGGGTGAGGTAGTGAGTCTCAGGTGCCCTAGTCTAACTCCCAACAGAGTGGGGGAAGTTCAAGTTCAGGAGCTAGAACCAAGGACATGACATCAGTCCAGGAAGCACGGTGTGTGTGCGTGTGCGTGTGTGTGTGTGTGTGTGTGTGTGTGTGAGTGTGTGTGTGTGTGTAGGGCCGGATCTAGACTGCCAGGACAGTTACTGCGCCTGCAAACACAGCCAGACATTATCATTTTGGCAGCCATTCTGCAAGCCACCAGCCTGGCAGAATGGGGAGGGGGTGCTTGTCACTAAGGTTTTTACACTCTGCTTCTGAACCAGAAACCTGAAGTGGGATCTCTGGGGACTGCCAAAGTCGCACTCACATTGCTGTGCCTTACTTTGTCTTGGGGGAGGATCTAGGAACACAACAGCCAGTTTGTTTCAATAAATGTGATGTTTTACAGAACAAATATGAAGATAGTGCAGAGAATTCTCGCATTCCCTCATCTAGTGTCCTCTATTAGCATTGTTAATTAATAGGAACATGTACTATAATTAATAAATTAACGTTTGATATGTTACAGTTAATTCAAGTTCCCATTTTGTTCTGATTTCCTGATTTCTTCCCTAGTATTCCCTTTTCTGTTCTCAGTTATCATCACCTATCCTTCAGTCCCCTTGGCTGTGACAATTTCTCATATTTCTCTTGTTTTTGATAAATGAAACAGTTTTGAGGAATTAAGCATTTTCTAAAGCATCCCCTGATTGAAATCTTTTCTAACTTTTTTTAAACCTACAATGTAAAAACATAAAAAGCATAATACTTATGGGGTACCATGTCATGATTGATACATATATACATTGTACAACATTTAAATCAGTTTAAACATATGCATTTACTCAAGCATTTATCAGGTCTCTAAGGTGAAAACATTCAAAATTATTTTTTTCTACCTTTTTAGAAATATACAGTACATTGGGGCTGGAGAGATGGCCTAGCAGATAAGAGTGCGGACTGCTCTTGCAGAGGACCTGGGTTCTATCCCCAGCACCCACATAGCAGCTGAGAACTGTCTTTAACTCCAGTTCTAGGGGAATCTGACACCCTCTTCTGACCTCTGTGGCATTGCACAACAAGGATGCACAAACCTGCATGCAGACAGTACATTCATACACATAAAAATGAAATATACAGTACATCATTATATAAACACTTTACTGTGCAATGGCACCCCCAGTTTTGTTGCTCCAATCTAACTATCATTAGTGCCCCTTGGTTAACCTCTCCTCATCCATCCCTTCCCTGGGATCTTTATACTACCTTGGTTGTTGTTGTTGTTGTTGTTGTTTTGATATTTTTGAGACATGGTCTCCCTGTAGCCCCAGCTGGTCTGGAACTCACTATGTAGACCAGGCTGGCCTTGGACTCACAGAGATCCACCTGCCTCTGCCTCCCAAGTGCTGGGACTAAAGGCATGTGCCACCATGTTTGTTGTTTTTATTTTTGAGATAAGATCTTATGTAGCCCAGCCTGGCCACAAATTCAAAGATAGCTAAAAAGGACCTTAAACCCTTTGACCTTCCTGTCTCCACCTCTCAGGTGGTGAGGTTATACAGATAACCACCACCTCTGGCTTTCTGGTGAATTCCTCATGATTACACTGGGCTTATGGATTTGGGGGCAGAAGACCAAAGAGGTAAAATACCATTTCTGTCACATCTTATTAAGGGTAAATAGTGTTGACATGATTTATTGCTGTTGAGGCTGACCTTGATCATCCAGCTAAAGTACTGTTTTTCTGTTTTCTCCGCTGAAGTTACTTCCTTAGACTTCCATATTAATCTGACATCTATTTTCCTAATTGTTCAATTCCAGAAACATCAGAATTGTCAACATAAACCATCACTACATAAAACTTTATCTGGTGGCACATGCTTTTAATCCTAGCACTTGGGAGGCAGAGGCAGGTGAATCTCTGTGAGTTCAAGGCCAGCCTGATCTACAGAGTGAGTTCCAGGACAGCTGGGGCTACAGGGAGACCCTGTCTCAAAAAAAAAAAACTTTATCAACTGGTGTTCAGTGCTTATGGACAATTTCTTTCTCTTTTCCTTCCTTCCTTCATTTCTTTCCTCCTTCCCCCCTTTCTTTCCTCCTTCCCCCCTTCCAGTGCTTGAATTCAAATCTGAGGCTTTACCTACACTAGTTAAACTACAAGCCCTGGGCTACATCCCGTCTCTGTGGAAATTCTTTTGCTTTTAATCTTTTAAACTCTTCTCATTCCAAAGTAACCCAAAGTTATCTTTACCTCTATCTCCTTCTATGAGGTCAATACATCTCATCTTAAGTTTCTCTAACCTCCTACATGATTTATTTTAAATTACACACATTAAAGCTCACCCTTAGTGAGTAGTATTGTGTATCTACAATTAAATTATCAGAATAGTAGTTTCACTAACATAAGAATTCTTGTTTTAGGGGCTGGACAGATGGCTCAGTGGTTAAGAGCACCGACTGCTCTTGCAGAGAACCTGGGTTCAATTCCCAGCACTCACATGGTGGCTAAGAACCGTCTTGAACTCCAGTTCCAGGAGAATCTGACACCCTCTTCTGACCTCCGAAGCTTTGCATGACATGGGTGCACAAACTTACATGCAGACAGTATACTCATACACATAAAAAATAAAAATAGCTGGGCATGGTGGCACATGCCTTTAATCCTAGCACTTGGGAGGCAGAGGCAGGCTGATCTCTGTGAGTTCAAGGCCAGCCTGGTTTACAGAGTGAATTCCAGGACAGCTGGGACTACAGGGAGACCCTGTCTCAAAAAGACAAAAACCAAAATAAAATAGTAAATAAATGAATAAATAAAAAGAATTCTTGTTTTATTTTTTTTAATTTTATTTATTTTTGTATGTGTATGAATGTACTGTCTGCATGTAGGTTTGTGCACCCATGTCGTGCAATGCCGCAGAGGTCAGAAGAGGGTCTTGGATTCCCCTGGAACTGGAGTTCTCCTGGAATTGGAGCTACAGACGGTTCTTAGCCACCATGTGGGTGCTGGGGATCAAACCCGGGTCCTCTGCAAGAGCAGTGGGTGCTATTAACTGCTAGGCTATCTCTCCAGCCCCCGGATTCTTGTTTTAAACTTACCCCTTTCTCCTTTCTCTAAGCCTGGAACTCAGTATGTAGACCAGGCTGGCTTTGAACTCATAGAGATCCACCTGCCTCTGCCACCCAAGTGCTGGGATTGAAGGCGTGTGCTACCATGTGCAACCTCATTGATCTTTTTATAATTATTTATAGTTTTGCTTTTTCCAGAATGTCAAATAAAAGAATCAAAGAGTATATAGTCTTTTCAGATTGGCTTGCTTCTGTCAGCAAATATGTGTTTAAAATTTATTCATGGCCTGATAGTTCATTTATTTTTATTGCTGAATAATGTTTATCTATTCACCTATTCAGGGACATCTCAGTTGCTTCCAGATTTAGGCAATTATAAATAAGGCTACTATAAACATTCATGAGTAGGTTTTACTGTATTTAGTATAGAAATTTTTAATTCACAAGAATCATAATTGGTAGATTATATGTTAGACTGTTTCAGTTTTAGAAAAAAACTGTCAAAGTGTGTTCCAGCATCATCACACCACTCTACATTCTTAGCAACGGTACATGACAGTGCCTGTTGCTTTGTGTCCTTGCCAGAAAATGGTATTGTCAGATATTTTTTGTAAATTTTAAAATTTTTTAGCTATTCTAGTAGGTATATGGAGGAATCTCATCACTTTCATTCATAATTCTCCAATAGCATAATGTTGAACATTTTCATAACCTTATTTGCTACATTCTTTGCTGAAGTATCTGCCTCTCTCCCTCTCCTCCTCTTCCCCTCCATTCTCCTCTTCTCCCCTTCCTTTTCTTTCTTTCTTTCTTTTCTTTTTTTTTTTGTCTTTTTGAGACAGGATCTCCCCACAGCCCCAGCTGTCCTGGAACTCACTATGTAGACCAGGCTGGCCTTGAACTCACAAAAATCCACTTGCCTCTGCCTCCCAAGTGCTGGGATTACAGGCATGCACCACCCTGCCTGGCCATATCTTTTATTCTTATCTCACTCCACTAGCTAAGACTTTCAGCATAATGATGATAGGAATATTGAAAGAGAACCTCCTGGTCCCATTTTCAATCATGGGCAAGTGTCAGGTTTCTCATCATGAAGTATGACACCAACTATAGGGTTGTTTTGTTTTGTAATCTTCTGAGAATTTTTCCTGCTTTTGTATTTCTACATGATTACTACCCTTCCAAACTTGTAATTGTGCTACAACACAGTTTACTAGCTGGAGGAACTGGTCTTTTTTCCTCTTCCCTCTTCTCCTCTTCCTCCTCCTCTTCTTTTTTTTTTTTTTTTTTTTTTACAGTCTGGCCGAGTACAGGGTCTCCCTGTAGCCCCGCTGTCCTGGAACTCACTCTGTAACCAGGCTGGCCTCTGGAATCACATGACACAGGCTGCCCTGCCTCTGCCTCCAAAGGCGTGCGCCACCATGCTTGGGGCTGGAGAGATGGCCTAGCGGTTAAGAGAGCTGACTGCTCTCTTGCAGAGGACTCAGGTTCGATCCCCAGCACCCACATGGTGGCTGAGAGCCATTTTTGACTCCAGTTCAGGGGGATCCGATGCCCTCTTCTGACCTCTGCAGCATTGCACTACACGGGTGCACAAACCTACGTGCAGACAGTACATCCATACACATAAAGAATAAATAAAATTAAAAAAAATATTTTTTATGCCAGGCATGGTGGCACCACTTGGGAGGCAGAGGCAGGTGGATCTCTATGAGTTCAAAGCCAGCCTGGTCTACAGAGCAAGCTCCAGGCCAGCTAGGACTAAAGGGAGACCCTGTCTCAAAAAGAGCAAAAAAAAAATATTTTACTTTATATGTATGAGTATATTGCCTGCATGTATTTAAGTGCACCTGTGTTGTACAATGTCTGTAGGGGTCAGAGGTGGGTGTCTGATTCCCTGGAACCAGAGTTAAGCACAGTCGCTAGCTGCCATGTGGGTGCTGAGAATCAAATCCCTGTCCTCTGCAAGAGCAGCCAATGCTCATAACTGCTGAGCCACCTCTCCAACCCTTCTTCTTTCTTAAGACATGGTCCCCCATAGCTCCAGGAAGCCTGGAACTTGCTATGTAGACCAGACTGCCCTCCATCTCACAGAGATCCACCTGCCTCTACTTCTTGAGTCCTGGGATTAAAGGCATGCCTCACTCCAGATTTTTCTTTTTATAAACTTTTAAAATTATTTTTTGTGTGCACATGATTGTGCATAGGAACATGGAGAACAGTGCCAGTGTGGAAGTCAGGGAACATCTTTGTGGAGCTGGTTATTTCCCTCTACCTTTTTGTGGGTCTGGGCTCAAACTCAGGCTACCAGGCTTGTGTAGCAAGTGCCTTTATCCACTGAGCCATTGAGCCAGCCCAGGTTTTTTCTTATCTGTCTTTTTTTTTTCATTTATTTTTTAATATTTTATTATTATTATTTTATGTTCATGAGTGTTTTGCCTACATGTATGTAAGTGCACTTGTGTCGTGTTATATCCATGGAGGTTAGTAGTGGTCATTGGATCCCCTGGAAGTGGAGTTACAGACCGTTGTTAGCCACCATGTCTGTCGGTGCTGGGAACTGAACCCAGGTCCTCTGCAAGAGCAGTCAGTGCTCTTAACCACTGAGCCATCTCTCCAGCCCCATTTGTTCCTTTTTTGTTTGTTTGTTTTTTTCGAGACAGGGTCTCCCTGTAGCACCAGCTGTCCTGGAACTCACTCTGTAGACCAGGCTGGCCTTGAACTCACAAAGATCCACCTGCCTCTGCCTCCCAAGTGCTAGGATTAAAGGCGTGCACCACCACACCTGGCTACCAGCCCCATTTCTTACCTGTCTTGCTTCCATTTATTTTCTAGTTAAACAACAGTGTCATATTGGAGTTTTAATTAAAAAATATGTTTTATGGGACTGGAGAGATGGCTCTGAAGTTAAGAGCACTTATTGGTCCTGCAGAGGACCCAGGTTTGTTTCCCAGCACCTCCATGGTGGCTAACAACTGTTTGTAACTCCAGTTCCAAGGGATCTGATGCCCCCTTCTCACCAGCATGGGCATTGCAGGACATGGGTGCAACTACCTACATGTAGGCAATATACTCATACATATAAAATTTTTTAATTCAAAATTGTATATATGTGTGTCTGTGTGTGGGTATGTGCATGCAAGTGCAGGTCCCCTTGGAGGCCACAAGAAGATGTTGGATTCCCTTGCAGTTGGTCTCACAGAAGGTTGTGAGCTGCCTGATGTGAGTGCTAGGGACTGAACTTATGTGCTTTTAACCACTGAGCTATCTCTCTCCAGGCCTGCAAGTTACAATTTTTATTGTAAATTAATTTGGAGGATTGCTATTTTTACATCATATCTCCTAATCAAGGTGATGTATATCATTTATGATTATATATTAATTACATAATTAATACACATAGTTAACACATTATATATTAATAGTTTGTCTTCTTTTAAAGACTTTCTTTTTTACTCTTCTTAATTTTATTTATTTATTTATTTTATTTTATTTTATTTTTTTAATTTCGGCTGGAGAGATGGCCTAGCGGTTAAGAGCACCGACCGCTCTTACAGAAGACCCGGGTTCGATCCCAGCACCCATATGGCGGCCGAGAACCGTCTGAAACTCCAATTCCAGGAGAACTCCAGTTCCAGGGGAGTCCGAGACCCTCTTCTGACCTCCGCGGCATTGCACGACACGGGTGCACAAACCTGCATGCAGACAGTACACTCATACACATACAAAAATAAATAAAATTAAAAAAAAATAAGCCTGAAATATTTATTTATTTTTATGTGTATGAATGAACTGACTGCATGCAGGTTTAGGCGCCCGTGTCGTGCAATGCCCTGGAGGTCAGAAGAGGGCATCGGATTCCCCTGGAACTGGAGTTAAAGACAGTTCTCAGCCACCATGTAGGTGCTGGGGATCGAACCCGGGTCCTCTGCAAGAGCAGTCGGCACTCTTAACCACTAGGCCATCTCTCCAGCCCCAATAGTTGTTTTTTTTTTTGTCTTTTTGAGACAGGGTCTCCCTGTAGCCACAGCTGTCCTGGAATTCACTCTGTAGACCAGGCTGGCCTTGAACTCACAAAGATCCGCCTGCCTCTGCCTCCCAAGTGCTAGGATTAATAGCTGTTTCAGGTTTACAACAAAGTTGAAATGAAGGTACAAAGATTCCTCTGACATTTTCACCTATGCACATATATCATTCGTTGTCATTAGCATCTCCCACCAGGGGCTGGAGAGATGGCTCAGTGGTTGAATGCTGGGTGCTCTTGCAGAGGACCTGGATTTGATTTCCAGCACCCACATAGTGGCTAACAACCATTTGTAACTCCAGTTCCACTCTATCCAATGTCCTCTTCTGGCCTCTGTGGGCATTGCATGACAGGAGTGCACTTACATACATGCAGGCATAATGCTAATATACATTAAAATATAAATAAATAAATAAATAAATAAATAAATAAATAAAGTTTGAATATCTCCCACCAGAATAGCACATTTATTGCAGTGCTGAACTGCTGATTTTTAAAAATTTTATTTATTTTTGCATGTGTATGAATGTACTGTCTGCATGTAGGTTTGTGCACCCGTGTCGTGCAATGCCGCGGAGGTCAGAAGAGGGTTTCGGATTCCCCTGGAACTGGAGTTCTCCTGGAATTGGAGTTACAGACAGTTCTCAGCCGCCATGTGGGTGCTGGGGATCGAACCCGGGTCCTCTGCAAGAGCAGTCGGTGCTCTTAACCGCTAGGCTATCTCTCCAGCCCTGAACTGCTGATTTTAAAGATTATTTTTATCAAGTTGAGGAAGTTCACCTTCTATTTAGTATCATGAATGAGTATTGGATTTTTAAAAATCCTTTTTCTATATCAATTGATATAATTGCATGATTTCTTCTTCTTTAGCTTGCTGATGTGGTAGATTACACTAGTTGAGTTTTAAGAATGTTTAATCAGCATTGCCTACTTAGAATAAATCCCATTTGGTCATGGTGTATAATTGTCTCTACACTTTTGGATTCAATTTGCCAACATTTTTTGAGGACTTTTATACCTATGCTCATATCTATGTCTGTACTTTTCCTTTTTTATAATGTTTTTCTCTTGGTATTAGAATAACATTGACCTCATTTTTTATGAGTTAAAAAGTGTTCCCTTAGATAGCCAGCTATGAGGGTGAGGGGCAGGTTTAATTAAGCAAATGAAACTCAGATTGACACACATGAAAAGTCCATACCCTGTAAGAGTGCCTAAGATAATATGGTTAAGTAACAGTGGGACTTCCAAACCCATCATATCTCAGTTTCTAGCCCAGAACTACTATGCCATCTGCATGGTCTCAGATCTGTTAACTGTTAATTCAACAAATAACTATTGAACATGTGCCAGGCACTGGGAGAATAACAGTGAATAAAAAAGAAGGAAACACCTGCCCTCTTGCACCTTACATCTCTTTTTTATTTTAATGTTTTATTAAATGGTCTGCACTTCATTCTTCCCATACCTATAAAATGAAAAATTAATAAATGGCTGCTTTATGGGATTGTTGTATTACATAAGTTAACATATGTGGTAACATTCTAGATCCTTGCTGTTATGACTTCTCCCACTACCACGCATCAACAGTTAATATTGTTATGTATTGGCTGAGTTCAGTAGTTACGGTCTAGGTCTAAGAGATTCCCAGGACATCCTCCCTGCCTTATCTCTGAGTCCTGTCATTTCTGGCTGTTTCTTCAGTTGACCTTAGTGATCTCTAGGTTCACTTGCCTATCTTACAAAATTCCTTCATTGACCTAGAGTTGCCTTGCATAGCAGACAGTTGGGTGACTTTCTGCTTTTGGAATTATGAAATGTTTGCACTTTTTAAAATCTCTCTCTGTGGGGATGGAGAGATGGCTCAGCAGTTAAGAGCACCAACTGCTCTTGCAGAGGACCTGGGTTCCATTCCCAGCACCCACATGGCGGCTAAGAACCGTCTTTAACTCCAGTTCCAGGGGAATCCAATGCCCTCTTCTGACCTCCATGGCATTGCACTACATGGATGCACAAACCTGCATGCAGACAGTACACTCATACACATAAAAAAATACTAAATACGAAAATCAATAAATATCATCAAGCATATAAATGGACTGAAAGACAAAAACCACACCATCATCTCAATTGATGCAGAGAAAGCCTTTGACAAAATCCAGCATCCCTTCATGTTTAAAGTCCTAGAGGGAATTGGATTGGAGGGATCATTCCTTAATGTAATCAAAGCCATATACAGG